>JBBMOC010000325.1:0-17699 GCA_037975185.1 Centropyge bicolor
CGCACTACGATTTGCTTCATTTTTGCTCTTCAGAAACCTATGGGTGACGTCACAGACACTACGTCATATACTACATATTTTATACAGTCTATGATCCCAGGTCAGTGATGTCAGACACACCCTCAGAACAGGTGAGGTTAAAAAAAAAAAAAAAGAAAAAAGAAAAAAAAAGGAAAGAAAGGAGGAAGCTCACATGAGACACTGCAGAGAGAGTTCAACCTTTAAAACATTTATTTGATCTATTTACAGACAGTACAGAGGAGAATTGATTTCTATTGTGATACAACTGAAGAAACAGCATGGCTGCACTGCATTTCAACAATGACTACGACTTCACAAAGTTGACTATATACAAATTAATACTTTTAACTGAGAGACTGTAAAACTGAGAAGGACGTGGGGATAAATTAATAGCACAGGATAAAGTAAGAGTAAAAGGGTTTGACTTGTTAGAACCAATTTTTCCAGCTAAAACCCTGCAGGGAAAGACAGTTTAAAGACTGCTGAGAGGAAAACAGATGCTGCTGTGTGAAGAACAGTGGAGATTAGAGAGAGAGAAACCGCTCGTGTACAGTCAGTGCAGACTTTTCTGATTCATTTGGTCAGAAAACGGGGTCGCATATCTCTATAGTCTGGCTTCATGAGTGACACGAGAAACGCCTGAGGTGAGAGGACGGCGGCGGGAACACAGACAGCACTGTGTCGGAGTCGATGCAGAACAGCTGAGCGAGTGCGTATGTTCGTGGAGCTTATGTTTGTATTTGTGGGGTCAAGCCTGCTGTGTCAGCATGAGAATAATATATGGTCCATTTAGAAGTGCAGTAACGTCGCCTCCATACCTTGGTTAGCCATGTGTGTTCTGAACATATGGCAGCTCGACCACCTGGAGCTTCAAACATTCTGAAAGGTTAAAGTTAAAAAAAAAAAAAAGCCAGGAGAAATAGATTTTTAAAAAAGGGGAAAAGATGTGTAAAGTCTTGTTTGTGATTGGCTAAAGTGCATTGTTAGATTCTGTACACTGGTTGGGTGGGGGTGGGTGGAGGAGGGGGTTTGGCACTGGTCATCACCGATTCGTCTCCAGAAAGAAATCCACAGCAAGTCCGGTCAGAGTTCACACAGATACACACCACGCAGGGACAATCCAAGCACGAGCTGAGCCTGATGCATCCATTCTACCTCCTTCATGTGTCTGAGCTGCTTCAGCTTCAGGTTGTTGTTGACTCACAGTAGATTCAATATTAACACATGTCTACTGCACTGATGGGTCTTTTACATTACTCACTGTGTTTTACATTTGAATCTAGAATTAAGCTAATTTAATGTGACAGTAGAAAATGATTGAAATCAAAGGAGGAGATGTGGATGCATTCTGGGCCACAGACCAAAGAGAGACCAACAGGGACCTTCAAACTGACTCTACTGGGTCTCCAGTCCTGCTCACAGTCAGGTGAAGGAAAAGATTCAAGAGTTCACACGGGGGAAGTACCTGAGCTAGGCCGACCGTCCTGTGCTTGTTGTTGTTGGGGTCGGGGGCGGGGCTTACACTGTAGGGCTGAGGGAGTGACGTAGTCGAGGCTGGGGCTGTTAATGTCCCCCTCTCCCACAAGAGTCAGATCAGACAGGGCGTCCTCCTCCATCATCTGGACCGAGTCCCCCCTGACAGAGTCCTGGAGGAGACAGCGCTGGGCACCCTGGGGCGGGTGGATGGGGGAGATGACGCCAGCAAACGGAGGAGGTGGTCTGGCTTTCCTCCCCCCTCCACTCTCAGTGCCCAGTGCAGAGTCCAAGCTCTGGGACTGATGGCTCGCGCTGAGCAAGTGGGCGGGGCCTCCTCCTCCCCTGTCATTGCTGTTGGCCTTGTTGTCCCGGCGACCGCTGCTAGGGAAGCTGCCGTTGTTGGGGTTGCGGGAATACGGGGTGGAGCAACCGGGCTCGGGGTCGTAGGGAGGAGGCGCGGCCTGGTTGGCTGCCGCTGGCGACAGGCGCAGAAAGTCCGGGAGCTGCAGGTCGCTTTTGTTTAGCAGGCCTCGCTGGTCGTCTGCTCGGTTGCTCTGAGCTTTGGATATGAGGTCGAAGAACTCTGCAGGCACAGTAAGACACAAGCAGAAACAGGTGTACACACACACACACACACACGCATACACACACGCAAATGAATAATCACCCAAAATGACATCTTAAAAAACAGTAAAACACGTTCATTGTAATTCAGAAAACATGCAGCAGAGGGCGTATTAATCAGTTAGACAAGTCAAAGCTACATAGAGTGTGAGCAGAGCTGACTGTGCTACATGTAGCTAGCTAGCTTTGAAAGCATTTGGTGCTGTTTCTGCAATACTGCAGACAGGCAAAAGGGTTAGTGTGGTCACAGCAACACGGCTACAGAAACGAGAGAGAGAGAGAGAGAGAGAGAGAGAGAGAGAGAGAGAGAGGGAGGTCTCTCAGTCTTTACCTTCAGCTTCGTCTATATTAATCTTTTTCTGCTTTCGTTTCTCCGGAGCCTTATGGAGAGAGACAGAGTGGTTGGGTAAAGGCTGGCTGCCCGTGTCAGGCTCGGGCCCAGCCTTGCCGTTTTCCCCATGGGGGTGGGCTGGACCGGCTTTCCCTGACGGCCTGTCCTCCCCCTGAGGGCCACAAGGAGAGCGGATGGGGCCGTTAGAGCCCTGGTGAGTCATGACACAACACGTGGGGACTAGTGCTACTGATGGTGAGGGGGGTGACAGCTTGGATGAGGGGGGGTAAGGGGCACAAATTTCAATGACGGGCTCAAAATAATTCTGATAATGAAGTTGATGGTTTTGTGTAATTAATACAGTGACATGTATTGAAATGTAATTAAAAGGTGGATGTTCCATTCACACAATGTCCAACACTGTGTGTAACATGTAGGGTAACACACAGCACAACACCAGAGTGAGCAACTTTGTGCTAATTAAAGCCACACTACTGCCCTTGAAGAGGGAAGCCTGTTTAAAGTTTTAAATAGATTACTCTAGAATCAACCAAGAAAGCATTGAATGACCGATTCAGATTAAAACCCAATGATCAGGAGGAAACCCAGAGAGCAAAGTGCTGCTGCCGCCACCAACTCAGTCCTTCCCAGGTGCACGTTTTTCAAGCCATGAGATCCAGAAAAATCCACGAGTCTGGGCGACTACCACCTGGCCACTGGGTTTGTTATGGAAGAAAGAGAACCAGCAAACCAGAGAGGAAAGTCGACGATGCATTCGGCCGACAGGCAGGCCGCAATAACGGAACATGAGGAACCTGGAGAGCGTGACGAGGCCCCCGGGCCCCACAGCAACAGAGCACACAAACAGAGTCACACACACGGCCCCAACGCTGCCAGAGACACACATCACACACCTGCGCACAGTTTGAACACACTGCAAACAGACATGGGCGACTGAGGACGAGCGAGAGAGACACTTAGTAGCGTGACATCATCAACCAGGAAGTGGAGACATTCGGTGGGTTATGGAACATTCCAGAGCGAGAAGAAAATGGGGAATAAGAAGCTGGGGGAGATCTTACTGTTGTCGACTGGTTTCTGCTTGTCGAGGGGACGACCACCTTCTGCTTGTCTGCTGGATGAAGCACATGTAGAGACAGATGTAGAAATGTATCAACTGACACAAGCAATAAGGGATGCACCGAAATGAAAATTCTTGGCCGAAACCGAAAATGAAGAAACCAAGGCCGAAAACCGAAACACCGAAATAAATTATTATGCCAATTATTACCATTGCATTTGTGGCTATGACTGTGTACTAACCTCATTAAAATCAAGGCATTGCAATTGCATAAATTAATATTAATGCTTCAAAGAATTAATCAATTACAAAATTATGAAAATATTTATTAACACTGACATTAAAACTAGCTATTAGCTATCCGTGGGTCTTTCTCGGATATAATGAAATGCATCCACACCGCAGACATGTTGGCAACTATCCAGACGTGCGCGTGCCGGTAGGGTTGCCAAACATCCCGAAAAATACGGAATTGTCCTTTATTTGAAAATTAAATGTTGCGTCCTCTTTTGAACTAACACGGGACGCGATTTGTCCCGTATTTCATAAATGTCCCGTACACATGTCTGTCACAAACACATTTCAACACTAAATGTGACAATAATGAACTAAATAAAACACAGGAAAGATTAAGGCCAGCTAAATCTGTGTGCCGGGGACCCCGAGAGGACCCGCTGCGCTCTCTGCCAATCAAAAAGCGATGTCACGGTTGCCTAGTTACAAACACTGGCGCTGTTACACACGCATTTTAAAAATGGCTAGAGGCTGCAACCGCCCGTGGTTGGCGTGTTTTTTCTTCATCATCACAACGTCTTGTTTCGGCCGTGTTGTTTCGGTGACAAAAGTCTTTCGGCCGAAAACCGAAAATGCACTTTTGAGCCAGTTTCGGCCGAAAATTTTCGGTGCATCCCTACAAGCAATACATGTACTAGTTTTTCTTCAGCTGTTTTCTCCCTTACCTTTTCCAGGAGTGTGCTCTGCTAGATCTAATACCACTCGCAGCCCGTCCAGGTTGGATATGGGAAGACCTAGATCTAATGGCTCCAACTCCCCGCTCTGCATCACACACACACACATTAGTTTGAGGTCATCACACACACTGCCTGTCTGTGGATTTCCATCTACACGCAGCCACAATGAGGAGGGACTTACGATGCGTGCCACCAAGTCAGAGAGGTGCAGGCCGTATTTGGCCACCACAGGCCTGAGGACCTCAGTCACTGGCTTGGTGGGCTTTGCTTTTAAGCCCACCGAACGGTTAATAGGGACCAAGTCCAGTCTGGAAAAGAAGAAAACAGAATCAGCATTTTCTGATTGAAAACCAGCATTCGTTCTCAGGTTTACTCCTCGTATAGGTTTGAAATGTTCCAGCACATGTCTGTACCTGAAGAGAGTGCGTTTCTCAAGTCGGAGGTCCCGAGAGCACAGCGTCATACAGTCTTGGTCCAAAACAAGTGGCTGAGAGAGTGAGACACAGACAAAGAGAGGAGCCATCATGAAAGATGCTCAAGCCTAACGTGTGATCACTGACTGTAAAATAAAACAGCACGAGGTCAACATGTGACAATAACTGCTCTCTGACCTCCTGACTGATATGAAATGCTTCTTGTTGGGGAGTCGTAATCCTCACTTACTAAAGCTGCATTCACTTTTGTTAACTGGCAAGACCGAAACAGTTGTGCCATAAATCCAAAACAATGAGCTGAAAGAGGCAAAAGTTCTTCACAGAACTGACAGAAACGAGTCTTTGGGTTCGTCACATTACACACAGTCCTTTGAGTTATTGTTATTATTGTTATTCAAATTATGGATTCATACTGCTTTAACATCATTTTTGATAATTTGCAAGAGGTTTGAAGCTCAAAATAAAAGTATTTAGGACTGTAGGTATTTACCTTCTCCCCTCCGACCAGGAAGAGGTCTATAGCTGCCAGGTTGATGCAGAGCTTCTCACAGAGGCCCAGCAGCAGGTCCCTGATGGACACTCCGGCCCTCAGAGGCACCGAGCAACATGAGCCGTCCGGCAAGCTTATGTTACACTGCCTCAAGGGGGCGCTGCCCCCTCCACGCTCTGCTGACACTGATACTGCACCACGAGAAACATCAGCCTGAAGGAAGAAAACAGAGACAGAGAGAGGGAGGGGGGAGGACGGTTTGAAAAATAAGAGAGACGATTAAAATGGAGGCTGAGAGGAGGAAAAACTATTTTTTATTTAAGTTACTTTTAAGGAAGAGACTGTTGAAATGAATAAATATGTGCCCACTAGAATGTCTAAACTAATTATCTGCTGATGTCGTCTCATTTCAGACTGACCTCGTTCCTCCCTGACCCCGACGTCCCCAGCTCCAGACTGGCTCCTGAAGACAGCGAACCCTGGGATTCACGCCGACCATTGCTGCCAGAGAAATCTGAAAAAAACAATGCGCTCATCAGTGGTGTCCCAGAGAAAGACAAACAAGGGAATAATTCCAAACAACTTGATCCAACATAAAAAGAAACTGAAAAAAAAAAGACTACAATTTTAAACATGTTTTCTGTGTCAGTTGAATTCCAGGATCCCTTCAAGTAGGTGTTTTTAAATGAGCAAAGCAGATCCAAATTCTCTCTCATTTTTCACTAATTTTTCAAGCCATCAACAAAACAAACTCGCAAAATGCTAAAAGCTACTGACTGTAGTTGAAGTCCGTCAGCTCTCGTTTCTTCGGGCCTTTGCCAAAGCTCCTGTTGCGGGACCAGGAGAAGAACATGCCTTTCCTCCGGTCTCCCGAATCATCTCGACTGTCCTCATTTAAAGATCTGCCCGACTTGCTCTTTTTGTCCTCCTGTAACACACAAACAAATGAAGTAAAGAGGCGTGGACACAAAGAAAGCCACAGAAGGATTAATGTAACCGAGAGCACATCAGAAATGTATTGTTGTGTCTGTTTTACGAGACGACAAAACCCGGAATCGTCAAATCAAACTATTGAATCAAACTAGCTCTTAAATAAGTTGGATATTTTTTTATTTATTATAAGCAGGGGTGCACATAACTACCTCAGATACTCAGGTGAGTGTGTCTCCTGTAGTGGCCATCAAACAAAAGTGTGAACTGTCCAATGACCACCATTACTTCATCTAAACATTCTCCAAGGCCAACTTTTCCTTCTCAAACCAACTGAATGTGGTCTAATGTCCAGCCTGTTGTCCAGAACATTCTCAGATAGGCTGCAGGCCACTGTTATCACTCACAGACAGCTGCATTTGAACGGCTGGTAAAGGTCTTTTTTTAACATTTTCAACAGTGTTTCATGCCTCCATGCAGAAAATCGGATACTGAGAAGCTTCCCCAGTTTCAAAAAACACCACTCCCTTCTCACAGCCTCTTTAGCAAGGCGTTTTTTTTTCCAGCAATGGATCAACTAAATGTCTTGTAGTAAAGAACTTTACTATCCTGTGACTGTCAAGTTGCACTGGAATGTGTGAGCAGTCACCAGTTGTAGTAGTTCTGACATAGACAGCAGCCCCATGTGCACACAAGGTGACCAACTTTGGCCTCCAAGTCTGCATCAATTCAATTCAATTCAATTCAATTTTATTTGTATGGCGCCAAATCACAACAAAAGTTATCTCAAGGCACTTTACATACAGAGCAGGTCGAGAGACCCGACAACATATAGAGACCCAACAGCTCCCATCATGAGCAGCATATGATGCGACAGTGGCGAGGAAAAACTCCCTTTTAACAGGCAGAAACCTCGAACAGAACCAGGCTCAGTGATGGGCAGCCAGAGAAAGAGAGAGAGAGGGAAGAGCTTTACGAGTCCGTCCCTTATGACCTTCATCAGGCCCCAGTTCCATCAGTCCATGGAAGTCCGAGGTATACACACATTGTTGAGCACAGACACAACGTAAACAATCTCCTGCTCAGTTTTTGTGACGTCCTCCAGCCTGGTGTGAAGAAGCATGGAACAGCTGACGTTATGCTGTCTTGATTTTTGTCACACATGCATCATTGCGTACCAGTTGTGTGCACCCCTGATTATAAGTCAGACTTAGCAGCAGCAGTTTCTCTGTATCCAACACTAAAACTGTGAAAAGAGAAAAGACACAGCTCCTGTTTGTTGAAGCCTTGTGTGGTGTTACCTTCTTGGGTGTGGAGATGTTGGAGCGGTCTGAGCCGGTGGTGCTGTGTTTGGAGGTGGGGCTGCTGGGAATGTGGTAGGGGTCAGGCAAGGGCCTCCCCTCCACCTCAGCCAGCATACACTCCTGGTACAGCAGAGACTTGAGGAACCGCGTGTAGCTGTCGAACTTCATCAGGTTGAAGATCTAAAGGGGCGAAAAGGGAGGAAAGAAGTAATCAGTGGGAGACATAAAATGCAGGAGAGAATAAACAAGACACAAAGAAGGAGGGAAGAAAAGGCCAATCAAGGAAGGAAAGTGTATGAAAGGCAAGAGGAGAGGATGGAAAAATAAGTGATGGCAAAGGACTGAAGAAAGGATGGACGAACGAAAGACAAAGAATGAAAGGATGAAGGTAGAAAGGAAGCTCATTAGAGAGGATTAAGGATGGCAAACGAAAGAATTAAAAAATCAATCATATCTATCCTCTGGGGAGCAGGAACGTGCTCTGTAAACTGCCTGTTAGATTTGGATACAACTCGTGTCAAAGTGCTGCCAGTGGGAAGGAAAATATTAGGAAATGAAGGCCGAAAGAAAGAAGAGATGTTCTATATATGTGCAAGTTTATGTCCACATGCATGTGTAAATCTGACCCAAATCTGAAGCCAGTGGCGCCACAAGATCTTGACGAGCCTAGGGGTATTTTGCAAACGCTGATCTCTGGCTTTGACGTGTGTGCGTGTGTGTCTCGGAGAGAACGTGTGTGCGTGCTTGATGTGTGAAAACATGGAAGGTGATGGCGAGGATATCCTTCGAGCCTTGTGACTCTTATCAGAGTTTGAACATCTGAGCTTGCCTGCTCAAATCAATGGAGCCTTTCAGTAACTTTCTCCCCTCCGAGACATGCACATCTGAGAAGCCATTCACATCCATGATACTACACAGCAGGCGAAATTATATTGTGCAACCACCCAGCCCTGTACTACTGGTCCATTTTCAATAGGGGCCTGGTTTGATTTAGTTGTATAATAATAAATTGGTCGCCCTGGGAACGCCTCTAATAACGTCCCCCTCACGAGGACAGTCAAAGGTCAGTGTCGTCCAAACGCAGCTTCTGGAGCAGATGCTTCCTGTTGCACAGCCGAAGCTGCTAATCACATTGAGATTGTTAACCTATCACCTATTAGAATAAATAGGAGGTGTTTTGATGTGTACTCTACCTGCAGTTGCTGCTCCTTGAACATGTCAGGCCGAGGCGCGTTGAGGATGTCGTCAGCCAGCTGAGCTTGACTATCTATGTTGACCGGTGTTGTGGCTTTGCTGGACAGGAAGCTGTTGTAGATCTCCCTGGCACGCTGAGAGAGCTGGGGGGGGGCAGAGAAGGGCAGCAGGAGAGGTAGGATGGAGGGTGGATAAAAAAAAACAGGACGAGCAGACAGAGAGACAGAGAAGACGAAGACGAGGAAGGAAGAGAGCAGATGAACACATCAAATTTTCCCTCATTATTTCTAGAGGGGGGGTAAATGGATGCATGTGTGTGATCAAACAGTATCCTGCATGTCTGTTACCTGCTTCTTGTCATTCTCAGGGACGTGGCTGAAGAACTCACAAGCCTGCCAGAACAGGATATTTTCCTCACTGAACTCTTTCTTGAGAAACTCCTGCAGCACAAGGTGTTGAATGTGAATCAAAAATGAGGAAAAATCAGGCAAACTAATACACACAGAATGATGAAGATGAAGCCACTTGCAGAATATGTCCTTTCCAACCTTCCAACATGATTTTCTAGTACAAGGCCAATTGAAAAATGTTGGGACGCATGTGATCATCTGCTAATCCTTTTTGACATATACTCAATTGAAAACTTAGACAATATATATATAAAAAATATATAAATAAAAAAAATATATAATATAAATATATAAAAAATACAATATATTAATGTTTAACCTCATCAACTTCATTCATTTTTGTAAATATCTGCTTATTCTGAATTTGATGGCAGCAGCATGTTTCAAACAAGTCGGGACTGGAGCAACAAAAGACTGTGAAAGTTGTGGACTGATCCTTCCACAGGTAAACAGGTTCATTGGTAACAGGTGAGAGGATCATGATTGGGTCTGAAAGGTTCATCAACATTTTGTCAAACACATGACTGTATAAAGGAGATTACTATATGGGCTCAGGAACACTATGTAAAACTGTTGTCTGTAAACATCCTGTTTTTATTTACATCTCACCCAGTGTCCGAACTGTTTTGGAATCAGGGCTGTGTATAAAGCCTCTGATCGGGTTCTTACAGGGCTACACGGAACATTCCGTCATGGCAGTGTGAGATATGGCTAAAACGAGTTGGCACCAAACAACAAACCTCTATTTAAAAAACTCACATTTCTGAAAGAAGCATAGCTGACTTTGCTTTTAACTTTGCATCAGAAAGGTTCCTTTTGATAGTTGGAGGTAAACACAGCCTGTTATCTGTGATGCGAATGTGCTTGCCAACACCAGTCATGTGCTGTTATAGTACCGAGAAGTAGCGGACTCCCACGGGGTCCTGCAGCAGTCTCTCGAAGCAGACAGCCCAGCTGGCCACTCTCCTCTCAGTGTGGCGCCGGTGGCTCTGAACGCTGGGCAGGCTGGCATTACTGTTCAGACTGTTGTCGCTGCTGCAGCCCTGTAGCTCCACGCTGTTGAGTTCTGCTCACACACACACACACACACACACACACACACACATCAGACAGTTGTAGTGGTAGTGACTTCAGTAGGACTGAGAATCTCTGTGTGCTTCCTAATGTGATTTGACTCAGAGTGTCTTCATGAAGCAGCCCATTTATGATGCATGCTCGTTTTTGATTTCCACACTTTTTCTTTTTTTTTTTAACTCTCTGTGAACAACACAGCGGGACAGTGACTGGGTGGTAAAGACTGGGCTGTTCCTTTGGTTATCAGTGTTAAGTGAATTATATTTTCCAATAATAATCTGTCTGCTTGTCCTGTATGTGGCTTGTCTGTCTCTGTCGGCCAGAGTAGCAGCCAGTCCTGGGAGACCTTGTCCAACTTTTTCCTGTACAGCACATCTTTACTCGTACAATTACTGATATATCGATCAGCCTATTTGTTTGAACTATTTTCAGGTCATTGTTTAAATTAATTTACTTTATGATTTAGTGCACCCTGGTGTCTCTTATTCTTGCCACAGTCCAGGAGCTGGGCTGTGACCTAATTTATCACGATATAGGAAACACATGCACAATCTCATATAATATACTTTAACTGATGTCAAATACAAGGCTCCCCTGTTTTGCATTATATCAAATGAAACTGATATGTAAAGAATAAGTAGTTTCATTGCAGACAAGATAGTTGTGTAAAACCATAATATGATATGACAGAACATCCCAATACAATTTTACAGTCAGTCAACTGAAAACTTGAAAAAGATATTGTACTTCCACCATCTCCTCTTCACACATTCATGTTTTTGTTGTTCAAAGTCTAGTTGGTTTCAGCTTGAACAAGTCCAACAACACTATGAAACATGTTCAACATAAATACTCTTCTGTTTCGTGGAAGTTTTACTCATAACTTAGTGATTTAACATTCAAATTAATTCTATTTGTGCATGGTTACTAAATCGTTCTAGTTCCACTGCATGAAAGAATCCATTATGTTTACCACCACAAGACCTGAGTATATCTATGTTAGTAACATTTAGATAGACTTGCAAATCAATGGCACGGAGAGAAGCTGAAAATAAGCGGCACGAGGAGGTTCAGGCCTGAACGTGGGCTGCTCAGTGGAGATAAAACAAAACATAAGAACAGCCGGAGGGAAGGCATCACTAGTCAGGTGCCCGAGACAAATCCTGAAAATAGACTGAAAGGCCAGTATTCTGCCCACAGCTGCTCCTGTGTGTTTTTAAATTTGGAAACTTGTTTATTAATGGATAGCTCCAGTGTGATTTCACAAGATTCACAAGATAAACCACCGGTCTATCGCAGAGACATTCACTGAAAAGCTACATAACAACAGTAATATCTGACTATAAACAACAGCAAAGGAGTCACCATTTCATATTAATATTCATTTTGTCAAAAGCAAAGTGTTAAGACTGTTGCTGTTCCAACAAGCAACGTGTTCAAGCACAGTCCACAAAATAAAATGAAAATATGATTTTTTTTTTAAAAACCCCACAGAGCTTGATATACATATCTGCAGATGATCATTTCGGCCATCTTCCATTAGTGGAATTAAATGGAAACATAAAAAGAGTCAGATGAAAACTGAGCTTGAAAACTCAAAGGCTCTGTCACATGTTTCTGTGATGATGTAATATTTGAATCTAAATGCGATGACAACGTGAAGTTGTTTCACTGTCAATCAAATCTGATCAAACGACGTCCAAAAACAGTCCCAATGAAACAGACTGGCTGAGTTTTTATTTCGGGTCTTACTGAATAATTTAGTACATTTTGAAATCATTCCACCAAGGGTACGTTTTGCTAAACTTGCCAAAGGAAATCATCCATTTAGTGAGACATTACTGTTAAAATGTTCAGAGCTTAGTGAGAAAAGTTAGATTTCCATAAGAGCAGAGCAGAAGAATATAAGAAGAAGGAAAAGAAGTGCTTTCCTATTTTAGAGTTCTTTGGAGAGAGTTGTGAGAGGATTTAGTCCACAGACAGCATCAGTGACTCATAACTCACTCCTAACTCTGAATTCTTTTTAAAGCCAGCACTCACTTCGTTTTCATCTTGTAGTGAAGAAAAGAAAGAACAGAGTAAAGGTACAACACTTCATCAACAACAACAGCCTGACATATTTTCACAGTGATGCTAAGTTCATCTGATTATCACTGTACAGCTGTTAGTTACAAAACCAGTTCTCTGACAAACCATCACGTGAACACTGGATTCCTTTAAACCTTCAAAGACTTCCAGCGACTAAAGTGAAGTGAAACATCAAAGTTACAGCTGTCTGTGCTGTATGTTTGATTTACACTAACATCTACGTTTTCTAAGCTGTATCCTCACCTCGGCAGAGCTGGTAGGAGCCTGTGTGGTGCCAGCGGGGCAGGTAGCGAATCCTGACGGGTAACCAAGCCCCCCCATCCATTCTCACCCTATCAGGGCCCCTCGCAAGCTCAAACACACCGGGCCCAACACACACACGCACACACGGATGACAGCATCACAGGAAGAGAGCGAGCACGAAGGAAAACAGGGAGAAAAGGAGACGGAGAGACGGAGAGAGAGAGAGAGAGAGAGAGAGAGAGGCTGCTGGTGGTGAGCAACCTGGCTGACAACCAGAGAGACCACAGAGAGTCAGGTCACACACACACACACACACACACACACACACACACCTCTATTAGCTTCCAGGTAGGTAAGTGATACAAGCACACACAGGCCTTGAGATGATGAATAATTCAGAGCAGATGGGGGGGGGGCAGGCTGGAGCAGAAGCACATACATGCACGTACACACACACACAAACACACACACAAACTGCAGTATTGATGAGGAGCTTGTTAAAGGAAGGCCACTACTGAGACTAATGAGACCTGCAGCCCCCACAGAGCTACACACACACACACACACACACACACACACACACACACACACACACACACACACACACACACACACACACACACACACACACAGTCCACTCTTGACTTTTCCGACAGATCAAAATAATCCATGTGTGAGACTGGTTGGCAAAAAGGCACAATACAAAATTCAAGTACTGCTACAGGCCTGAAATAATCACTGTACTGAACAGAGTCTGAGCACAGAAAATACATAGAATACTAGAGAGGACATGCCAAATTCAAATGAGGCAGCTATATTTATTTTACAGAAAGAGTACGCTGCTGTGAGCAGGTTGAATTATTCATACTGAATTATCTTAAGACTATGAATACATTTACAAGAAATTATCATGTAAAACGATCAATGGCTGATTAGTTTTTCGCAAGTATCTAACAATGTCCATGAAACAGAGCAAATTTAAGTTGTATTAAACGTGAAAATGTAGCGTGCAGTTGCGTAGAGGAAACAAGCTTTTATAGATCTTCAGCTCCAAAACCTGAATCCAAAACAGTAATGAACAGCAACATTAGAGGACTTTATTGTAAAGTAGGCAGTGGTGTGAGGGTGGAGTAAGTACTGTGAAGTAAAAGTAGCAATACCAAAGTGAAACTACAGATATATTACAAGTAAAAGACCTGCATTCAAATTATTACTTTTAGCATTTTAGTATTGAAATAATCACATATAATATTATTTCCAGAGTTGATCCCTCTCTCATCATGTTATGTTGGACGTGTATATCTCCCTCAAGAGCAACTTTCTCACTGAATTTTTAGACTAGTTGTGCAGGATCCCTTTAGCTGTTGAGATAACATTCATCATTTAACCTTCACTAAGTTAATGAGTTTCTCAAGAGCTGAGCGATGTGCACAGTGTGAGGAAACTTTCAAACTACCATCCTTAGTGTTTACTCATGTTATCTCAGAATGATGTCACAATCAGAGGCGATAACAAAATAGCAACTTGTATATAGAAATACACAGCTTTTTTTTTTAAAGTAAGACCAATGCATAGATGTTTCCCAGCTCACAGTTTATCAGCTGATAAAGACAGACACGTCAGGCTGGTCCATAAGAGGCTGAGGAGGTTGCTCCTCCTCTATTTTAGAGGCAAGAGGGAGATCAAAATATTAAACGAGTAATTGGTTGAAATAAACTATTACCAAATTGCATCATCCATCATCCATAAAATATTATTTATAAAACGATATTAGCAATAGAGGGAAGCAATCGAGAGATTCACACAGTCCCATAATAGAAAAGAGAAAACAACCTACATTTAAACACACCACTAAAAATGACATTTCATTGAGACTGTGGGCTTTGATTACTTGCTTATTTTTATTCTAATATATGTGATCTCCTTTAGACAACTCATGTAATGTTTTTTTGTTTTTTTTAACTTCCATTCACTGAGCCTTCCCTGAAACTGTTTTTAGCCCCTTTGGAGAGGCCAGGCTCCCACTTTGAAAACCTGCGATTTAGGCCTTTCAGCAGAGTCCAAATGTCCCTTTTCACATGTACATTCCCTTTTTTTTTTTACTGAGCAGTGGCTTGTAGTCGCAGCCCTGAAGGACTGTTGAGCTAATGGTGAGAACGGACCGAGGGGTGTGGCAGTGGCACGCACAGCCTCAAGCCTATCTACACCCCTGATCATACTCATCTTCTGCTTTAGGTCTCTGTGGTTAATCTGGAAAGAACAGCATTGAATAAAATTATGATATTTTTAAGAAATCTTGTGAGCTATTGTTTTACTGCTTAGTTCCTTTGCTGAACATGAGACAGTAGAGATATGTGGCCTGCTAGTGTAAAATAACATGATGCCATGGGTCGGAGCCTCGTCCTCCCCAAAGCCACCACAGGTTGTACAATTTACATATCATCATTATCTTATTATATCTTATACTTATAATCATTTTTTATGACTCCCTCCACTATGAAGTTGAGCACTCTTTCTCCTTCATCACTAACAACACATCCACTCCAGGGACACATGGGCTGAAAACGTAGCCATAAACACTTCCACATTTGGTGAGCATGTCTTCCACTTCTCAGCCCCCTTTTGTCTGCTTTCTCACCTCCTCTTCCTCCTGCCATAAACTGTGCTTTCATGTGCATGTGTGAGGCGTTAAAGTGCCATTACAAGTCTCCTCAATCGGAGACCTTTTGTTATTGTTGGCACGTGCTAATTGTGCACATGACACCATTAGTTTGCCTCAAATGAGCTCCAGAACAACACAACACAACACAGAATAAATCCAATTAAAAGTCAAGGCCTGAAGGTTTGACATGCTAATTAAATCTACAGAACCACAACAACACAAGATAATAGAGTTTCTTATCTTAAACTATTGTATTCGATTCCCAATGCTGTTTCACATAGACACAAGTAGAAATTATATGCAAAATCAAAGATACA
Organism: Centropyge bicolor; assembly: GCA_037975185.1. Classification (NCBI taxonomy): domain Eukaryota; kingdom Metazoa; phylum Chordata; class Actinopteri; family Pomacanthidae; genus Centropyge; species Centropyge bicolor. The sequence continues at coordinate 15,651 of JBBMOC010000325.1, forward strand.
TGTAGATAGATCTATGATAGATAGATATATGATAGATAGATAGATAGATCTATGATAGATAGATAGATAGATAGATAGATAGATCTACGATAGATAGATAGACAGATAGACAGATCTATGATAGATCTATGATAGATAGATAGATAGATAGATAGATAGATAGATAGATCTATGATAGATAGATAGATCTATGATAGATAGATAGATAGATAGATAGATAGACAGATAGACAGACAGACAGACAGACAGACAGATAGATAGATAGATAGATAGACAGATAGATAGATGTGAAGTTCATGTTTACAAACTGCCTGCCACAGCAGGCAGAGGTGGGGCAGAAGTTGAGCAGGTCAAACCAGACTGTCTGTTGTTTCTGTGAATGTAGTGAAAGTGACGGATATCAATGATGAGTCCCCGAGAGGTCAATGTCTTTTTGGTGTGTCAAAAAGACGTTTTACAAACTATCTGTATCAGTGGAACTTGGCTCCGATAGTGTCCCGTGACTGACGACTAACTCGCCACCCTCCACAGCACCAAGTGAGTGAGAGAGTGTTCAGAGATGTCAGGATCCTGTGCAACAAACGGAGGAGCCGCCTGTCTGGCAACAATTCAAACGAGCTTCTTCTTCATAACATCGGACTTGGAACTATTGACTTTGAGGGAAAATAATGGCTCAAAAAATAAAAATCACTCTCACCTAGATTTAACAGTTTGAGGTTAGTTTGATCCAGATTTATTTCTTTAGGTGTTTATTCCAATGGCTGAGATGTTCAGTTTAACAGTTATAAAGCCAAGTTGTCCATTTAGTGTTTAGTGTTTTTTTTTTTTTTTGCAGTGATATCGACGGATGATTAATCAACTTTTTCTTCCTCTGAACTATTATTATTATATCAGCTCTTTAAAATCCACTATTAGTCAACTGCTAGTGTGTGTATGAGCATGACCCTGCACTTTAGAGCAGGGTCAAGGGTGTATCAAAAGTACAAAAAAATACAATTAGTAGATGAAAAGTGCAGATCAGAGGTAATGAGAGAGTGTTGTAAAGACATCTACTCACCTCCATCGGAGACTGCAGCGGACTGTAAGGAAGCACAGAGAGACATGGATTAGGATATTCCCTCATCACACTGATGACACATACAAGTTCACACGGCACGAGAGCCAGGAGGCAGCTGCCCGGGCACGCACTCTCCACCACATGGAGACACAGACCCAGACTGAGAGCGTGTTTTCTCACAGGACCTGGCCCATTATCACACACACTTTCACATCACAACACAGCCAGGTTAGCGCCCACACTCATTGTCTTACGTGTGGGTGGAATCATCTGTGAACTGGCTGTGCTGGCTCTGCAAGAAAACCTCCTCAGAGGGGTGGGGCTTACTCTGTGTGTGTGTGTGTGTGTGTGTGTGTGTGTGTGTGTGTGAGGAGGGGAACTTCTCAGGCCTACCTGCCCCCGATTTCACAGCCAAGTGTGATGTTTGCTTGCATATCTCACAATCACCAACTGTAGATTTGACAGTTTAACCTACAACAACATATTCAAACTGTATCTGATCTAATCACCATATTTCTATTCACACAAACCAAACTCACTTCATATCGAGTCATATCCCATTTCCCTAACATAGACAGCACACAATGCAATGGTTTTTATCCCAGACATGCTGAGCTGGGATGAGATCATTCAACACAGACATCAGTCATGTAGCTAACTCTGGAACATGGCTGAAACACTGTGAGTCAGAGAGAGTCAAAGGAGAGGAGTAGACAAAAGAGAGGTGGGGGGGGGGGGGGAGACAGAGGAGTGCTGAGAGAGGAGGGGCGATCGCAATTAAAGGCAGAATACCAAGCTGACATCAAACTAACATCATTTTCAGACTCTTAATCTGACCACTAATCTCGCCAACGACTGGCTTCATGCCGACTCATAAGATCTGGAGTGGCTACTGTATATGGGCAGATGTGCTGTTTATAGGATATTTTCTATGGAGCATCTGTATCTGAAACGTTCGATGACCTCATCATGACTCAACACAGACACATGAC
>JBBMOC010000325.1:22030-32030 GCA_037975185.1 Centropyge bicolor
CCTTAAAAGGTGACTTAGAATTCACAACACAGATTTCCTCACCACACACACACACACACACACACACACTTCCAGCTGAGGAGGAAGCTGTTGCGCCAACAGTCTCAATGTGTGCGTGCCTGTGTGTTTACTTTTGAATATGAGCTGAATAGTGGCTGCCATTGAGAAGGCCGGAGTCACCCTGCCAGGAGTGGCAGCCATGAAACCGCTTAGCTTTAGCGTAGCTTAGCTGGGAGAGGATGGGATGAGGCGGACAAGCTGATTAAGTTTGAACGATCCAAAAAGTGAGTCAAGCGAAGCTGCGCAGGTGCGAGCAACGAGTGACGGTGCAACTCCGAGGTGGAGGCACAAATCTAATGGCTTCCTGAAAAACAACAAGATTTCCACAAGCATAAGTAACTAAATCAATAAGTAAACAAACATACAGTGATGAGCAGTGTCAATGGACTCTGTGTGTTCACCTTCTCAGCTTCCACACAGACATTTCAAAACTTCTTTTCTTTCTTTTTTTTTTTAAATTTCCAAAGTAAAATCCTCTGTGACCGTCTCTGGAATTCCGGGATAAAGGCCTAAATCCCTGCGATGCATTCAGGAATCAATATCCACTCTCTGTGAAAGGAAGGAATGCAGATCATGTTTGTTTCCCTACAAAAGAGCCACACAGGAGATGTGAGTCAGAGGCTGAGCCGCTGATAGATGTTTGCTTTACTTGGCCCTTTGCCTTAAACACACACAGACACAGAAGGGGGAGAACAAGATGTAAACACAATAGAATCTGATCAAACACCTCTGTCTGAGCACGCTCACAGCTGCCAGCCGACACCTCACATTAAGTCATATTTCACTGGACAAGGAGGCAGCGTGGTCAGATCACCTCTCCATTGTCTTACAGCTGTTTTTATCTCACTGTAACACACACACAGACCATAGACTGTATAAAATATGGACGTAGTGTCCGTGACGTCACCCATAGGTTTCTGAAGAGCAAAAATGAAGCAAATCGTAGTGCGTAGCCATCTTGGTAGCCTACCTCCGGTTACTCCAAATATGGACAAAGAGGTGGAGCGAGGGCGGAGCTGAGGCGGGTCGAATGAACGCTATTGGCTGAAAAAAAGCCACTGAAAAAAGCCGCTTTATTCCAAATAATCAAACTAGCTACGGCTACCCAGCTAGGTTAAATGCTAAATATCGTTGCTAGCCGGCTAACCCCACGACCATCTCTTTCCCAAACTCAGTGACTAGAATTAGCCGGGGTGACGCCCTTTAGACCGTCAGTGGCTAGTTGTCAATCAAAGTGGTTCCACTTAGATTGACAGCTATGAATTGTGCATAATGATGTATGCTGTATATTTAAAACGAACGCCTTATAAAAAAATCCCCCCCCCCAGAGTTGTCATGGAGTAGAAAAACAGCTTATGAGACTAGAGCCATGTTTTGAACCAGGCTGTAAATATGTTTTTTTTCTGTCGTAAAATCGGACATTTTAACATGGGGCTCAAATGTAATTGACTCCCTTCTGCAGCCTGCTCTAGTGGTTATTCAAGGAACTGCAGCTTTTTTGCACTTCCGCATTGGCTTCATTTTTCAGCACCAGAGGTTGCCGCTTGGTCCAGACTGAGGCTTTGAGGTGAGATGTACAAACCATATGACTCATAGAGGCTTGAAAAAAAAGCTCTTTTTGTCTCGGCCTCCATTTGTCTCAATGTCTGGCCTGGGTTTCTCTTCCTCTGTATCTCCCCCTCTGACTGAAACACATCTGGCTCGGAGAGGAAGGGAAACAGCCGAGAGCCGTCTCAAACTCTCGTTGCTCTTTCATTTTCCTTCTGTCTCACCTTTGCCTCTCCTTCTTAAAACAGCAGACAGGACGACTTGTTCATCCCCCTCTTTCACTTCTGTCTTCATTCATCTCCATTTGTCTGATCTGCCTCTGTGTTTTCTCTCCTGAACGGTCAGCAGGTAATGGATTCCTCTCTCGCTCTGTGTGCTCTGCTGTAGGTAACAGTCCCCTCTTTTCCTCCATCTGTCCCTGTCTCACTCACTCGCACTGAGCTGAACAACACTGTTACGCACTGTCGCCTGCACTCAATGACTTTCTCACTTCACTTTTCCCCCTCTTTCTCTTCCCTGTTCCATCGTTTTCTGATTTTTTTTTGTCACTATCCAGTAGAGAAGGAAAAGCAACGCTGAAGGTAAAAAATGAATGTGATGAAAAGTGTTGAATTTTTCCACTCGTGGCACTTTGGCGGCATCACAGCCAGACTTTGGTTTGTTATTAAAAACGACTTATGAATCGGAGAATGTTGGAATATTTCACATCCAGTGAGTAAGAAAGTCTCTCTTTACATTCACTTCCTCCTGTCATAAAAAAGTCTCTCTCCATACAGACTGTGTGTGTGTGTGCATACTACTCACTGTATTGAAGTTCCAGACTCGCTTGAAGGAGAGCCTCTTCCTCAGGCTCATCCTGCTCTCCTCTCACACAGGAGGAAACCCACTGTCTGCTCAATCTACATAACTCCAGCACACATACAAACGCTCACTCACACACACATGTGCGACGATGCTGACAGAGCTTCTTCGGGACCTATCTAGGGCAGGAAACTCCTGCAGACAGCTGACTTGCATGGAGCCATGCCTCAGCACGCCTGTCATTGAACTCATTTAAGAATTTGCCTCCACTGTTTGCTCAAGCTGCACTAACTAAATTGACTCGCTCACTCGTTCTCTCTCACTACATTATATATGTCTCCCTCTCTTTCTCACACTCCTCCACACACTTAGCTGACAGACTGACTAGGAAGTTCCATTCTCTCTCAGACACACACACACATACACATACACAGCTCTGTTTCCATAGTGACACGCCCCCATCGGGCAGCGGTTACAGAGAAGGGGTGGGACACAAAGGTCAATCTGCCAATCAGGATGCAGCACAGCCTGTTAGCTCTCCACCCTCCTCCTCCTCCTCCCTGTTCAAATCAGAGCGAGGCTGCTCTAACTATGATCAAATGCATCTGTGTCGGATGTTCTCCGCTGATTTATGGAATGAATTGTTCTCCTTTCTTCACGTATTATAAGTAGAGGGAGATGAGAAGAGAAGGAGGAGAAAGAGTTTATTCTCTAGCGCCTGCTTTATAAAGGCTAATGAAATTTCTGCAGGTTTGTTAAAAGGTCAACTGAAGCGAACAAAGGCACTTCACAGGACAGAGCAGCCTACTTCAGCACACACACACACACACACACACACAAACAAAGGCTGCGATTGAATTTGTATTTATATGGCCTTGAGACTACACCTAGCTAATTTCCTGTTTTGGAAAAAAAAAGAGTGAGTGAACTTGTTACACTTCTTCTGTTCATGCACAGTCTGTCTTTTTGATGTCACTGTCTCTTAGTGTGATGACTTATGGGTATTTCAGATAGTAGCTGACTCTAAGCTGCACAATGGGCTAGTTGTATGTGGGTTTGTGTCTGTGTGTGTGTGTGTGTATGCTAGTGGATGTTCAATTAGAAATATTAGACTAATAAATAGTTTCACATAGGAAGTGTTTCCACTTGTCTTTACTCTCTAAGCTTGACTTGTGTGTCTGCCAGCTTTAATGAATCAAAACATTGATCAAGTTAATCTAATCAAATAAATCAGTCCAGTTTTTATCTGCACCAGACGTAAGCTTGGAGGCCATCATGCATTCAGACCAAGCGGCAACCTCCGGTGCTGAAAAATGAAGCCAATGCTGAAGTGCAAAAAAGCTGCAGTTCCTCGAATAACCACTAGAGCAGGCTGCAGAAGGGAGTCAATTACATTTGAGCCCCATGTTAAAATGTCCGATTTTACGACAGAAAAAAACATATTTACAGCCTGGTTCAAAACATGGCTCTAGTCTCATAAGCTGTTTTTCTACTCAATGACAACTCGGGGGGGGGGGATTTTTTTATAAGGCGTTCGTTTAAAATATATATATATATATATAAAGCTTCAGGTCCATTTAACCTAGCTGGTTAGCCGTAGCTAGATTGATTATTTCGAATAAAGCGGCTTTTTTCAGCCAATAGTGTTCATTCGACCCGCCTCAGCTCCGCCCTCTTTGTCCATATTTGGAGTAACCAGAGGTAGGCTACCAAGATGGCTACGCACTACGATTAGCTTCATTTTTGCTCTTCAGAAACCTATGGGTGACGTCACGGACACTACGTCCATATTTTATACAGTCTATGATTCAGTCATGTGTGTACGTGTGTGTCTGTCTGTCCTCAGCTAATCTCACACACTACTGGACCAATCAGGCGAATGTTTGTCGTGAACATTTATGTTCAAGGAACTCTTGAGATTGCAGCAATTTATACATTTGGAAAAACCTGTTTTTCCATACCGCCATTCACAGCTGACTCTTCGCTCCTCTTAACCATCCAGTAGGGGCAGCAAACAACTGTTTCAGCACCTCAGAATCTTGTCTAGACTGTAAACATCACATCAGCATCACACTTGCACGATGCCGGTGTTCACTCAACACTGAAGCGACTGCACATGAGTAGAAGTTTGAATATTCCTGATCAATTTTTCATCAACACTGTTGTATGACTGACATTAGAGTCATTCATAATTTACACTGAACTACATGGCACAGTAGGCTATGTTCATATCTTAACCTACAGTAAATAGCTTCAGCTCTCTCTGAGCCACGAGCAAGCCTTAATTATTTGACCACCAAATGATGATCTCACACTAAAGTGGCAATGTTTCCCCCTGATAATCACATAGGCTCAGATAAAGTTTGAGAGAGGAGAGAGTTATTTCAAGAGGACCAGTAAATAGGCTCTTGTCTATCTCAAAAAATTATGACTTTAGATTATGTTCATTATTGGCTGTGTTCCCAAGGGCCAACAGACTGAGAGTCTGTGGGATTACAAAGCTGCAAATGTAGATAAACCTATTCATTCAGTGCCTTTTTTTGGGGCATTAACCTTGTGTTTATGCGTTTAATGTCAAAAAAAAAAAAATAGACTTGTCGTGGAGATGTCAGCCTGTATGTGGTTTGTGCATTTACATGACTGGTGTTTGGAATTGTTCCCGTCCAGATTTGCACTCTACTTCTGCATCGAAGAAAAATCAAAGAGCTACTACTATAGCCACTATTTTCTCCCATTATTTCTAATGAAAAAAATGTCACTTTGAAGACCAAAACAGGACATTTTCACTGCCCTCTTTTCAGCACCACAAGCGCCATTTGAGGCCAAAGAGCTCCAAATGCAGTGCCATATTGTTGTTAAAGTTAATGTTAACCTTCCAGGTCCTCGTATCATAGCAACATCAGGGATGGCTCCAGCACTAAGCCCCCCACTAACACCACACACACACACACAGACAGTGAGGCTGAAGGCGCTGCCAAAGCCCTAATTACCAGAGCTTCTGATACTAAAGAGGCCGCTCAGTGGAGCCCTCAGTTTAAAACACTCAGGTTTGCCTGGTTCAGCTAATTTTATCAAATGCACCTCAAAAGCCAGTAATGCCACTTTGTTCAAACCTCGGATTCTCAATATTAGAACAGCTCGCTGACCTCTCACACAACGTTCACACGTCTTTGGCATTGCTCAAAGAACCTGCGCTCAAGTTCTGCCCGAAACACAGCAGTCAATGGAGGGGAAGAGAGAAGGACCAGGCGCCAGCACAGGATAAGAGGGATGTGACACAGTTTAAGTTGGCTAAATCCACATCCTGATGAGAAAAAGGAGCGAGGAGAGGAGGAGCAAAGAGAAGGAAAGGATTTCTCATATCTCACTCCTCTCTTTAGCCTCATTCCTGTGGTCTAGCCAAGCAGCTCCATTTCCTTTGTGTGTGTGTGTGTGTGTGTGTGTGTGTGTGTGTGTGTACATTAGCTCATGGTCTTTTATAGGGCAGTTCAACATGAAAGGGAAATATTCTCTGTTGCAGATATCGGATGACACTGAGACGACAGGGCTGCACACAGAAACAGACACGAGCTCGTGTGTACACTCACATGCAGGACACATGTTAGAAGTTAATGCAGAGTAAAGTTTGTGCTTCTGGAGTGCATTTACGTAGCTCAGTTTTAAAGAAACCACACATATTTACAGGGCTGAAATATAGCTAGCCATGGATGTGTTTACTATACTATAGCATTCAGCCTTTATAAGCTTATGTCCCTGTTGGCTTTTTCAAACTTGTGACTGCTTTTTGTCTTTGCAGATGCCATTTGTCTGACATACTAAATAAGTAGCTTGTTTCCTTATTCAGTGAATTAAACTACCAGCAGGGGCTTCATTACATTGATACATAAATCCTGTAGATCCAACATTGCTATAAAGTAGTCCTGATAATACAATACAATAAAAGGAGTAGTCACCTTGCTATAAACAGTTTACTAAAATTCCCAACAGTTAACATTCCTATGACCTCATTGTATATGAGCACATTGCCCAACCCTTTGCCCCATTATTGTCTTGCCTAAACATATGATGAATATATGATATGAAAGTTTGCAAATCATGATCACAATGAGGAATATTTGAAAAGCTGAAACTTTAAGATAACACATAGAGGGAAGTGGAAACAAGGCCTTAAATCGGTGCTGCGTTTCATTTGACCTGTCCTTCAGTTGGGATATTTTACCTTGCTGTTGTGAAATGAACTCTTGCATCCTAAACCAGCTCTGTGGCAAAGCTTTCTGTTGACTTATAACAGTCCTGTTATTATGTCAAATAGTGATTCACCAGTACAATCTTTTAATGAGCAATGCCTTTCAGTCTTGGATTAAGTTGCTCCTACAAAGTCTAGATTACTCTGATTACTTCGGCACCCAGAGAGTGTTTCTGGAAATCCACTCATCCATCTAAAGTCTACTATCAGAATCTCATTAAAAGAGATGACAAATCTGGTCAGTTCAATGAAACCCTCCTCTAGTCCCCTTATGACATCATACACACTGCTTTGTTAAAAAATGTCATTGATTGGTCCTTGTCTTCTCTCTGTAATCAATAATTCATTGACATCTTGGCCCAGCTTGTTTTTGAAAAGCCACTGCCATTTCTCAAAAACTCATCTGCACCTTCTTTGGCCCAGAACTACAGGCCTATTTCTAAATGATCTTTTATAGCTACGCTCTTAGAAAAAGTGGTTGCTAAGCAGCTTCCAGCTGTCTTCGATGAGCACAACATTTTTTGACAAGTTTCAGTCTGGTTTCCATCTGTTGCACTCAAGAGAAAGAAACATCTCCTCTCAGAGTCTTAAATAGTCTGTGATGCAGGATAATGTCTTGTATTGGTATTATTAGATCTCAGTGAAGCTTTTAAAACTGTGGACCACCGTATATGGCTGAGAGGCTCAGGCCGTGGGTAGGTTTCTCTGGCTCTGCTTTGGATCGGTTCTCCACATATCTGTCAGCCTGACCTTCTTGGTGACAGCTCATTGTTGTGGTGTTCCCCAAGATTTTGTCCTGAGTCACATGCTGTTTGCATTGTACTTGCTTCCTCCTAATATTAAGTAATTTTATAGGTATATTCTGCATTGTTATATAGAAAATATTATATATATGTTTCATTTAAGCTTTTAAAAGTTTCAGAACTGTCTGATTTACTCTGATACAAAGTGCTGACTCTTAAAAATCTTCTACTAAACCTACTCTCTGTAATCTAAGCATTTTTATGTGCCAGGCTTTGCGTCTTGACCAGCATGTAAATTCTTTGGTTTGCTCCTGTTTCTACCAGCTGAGAAACATTGCTAAACTTAGGCCCATTGTGTCCATAGTTGAGATGGAGATGATTATACATGCATTTATTTCCTCTCATACTAACTACTGCAATTCCCATTACACCTGTCTTAGCTAGACATCTCTAAACTTCTTAAATCCTGAACCCACAGTACTGCTGTCAAGCTTCTGACCAAGTCCTCCAAAGGTTCTCATGTTCTACCAATCCTGATGTCTCTACACTGGTTTCCCATCAAATGAAAAAAAAATTCTTGTTATCACATTTAGAGCCTTTCATGGCCAGTTATCGGCCTACATTAAAGAGCTACTGCTGCCTTATAGCACCAGTAGGAATCTGAGCTCCTCTGATCAGGGTTTATTGGTTGTTCCTCACTCCTGGGTCAAGAAAAAAGGAAGCTATACTTTTGAGGTTGTAGCTCCTAAACTGGAGCTCTATTCCATTGGATTGGATCGTGGACACTGTCGACACCTTTAAAAAGCCCATTTGTTTAGACTTGCTTTTGTTTAATATGGCCTTGCCTTTTTTGTTTTGCCATTAGTTTTTAGTTTGTCTGCATATGGTGTCTGTTCTTCTATCTCTTATTTGCTTTTCTTTTCATTGTGAAGCACCTTGTGATTTCTGCTCTTGAAATGTGCTATATAAATAAACACTATTATCATTATTATTATCATTAATAAATGAAGTATATGAGAGAGGCAAGGCACAGGAGCCCAGGAGGAATCAACAGGTGGTTTTAGTTTATGATTTAACCAACATCAAATACATGACAATGAAGGGCTTTTAGTAGCTAACTTTCAAAACAGCTCTGTCAAAAGAACCATATTTTTCTGCAGAAAACAGTTCATCATCTCTCGGTTTCTCTTTTTGTCTGTCTTGCACAGAAACACTGCAATTCAACAAAACTCAACATTGCCCTCTGCTGGCATGACAGAGATGAGGCACCAAAGAGAGTGCAGCCGGCAAAAAAACTGGTTTCTTCAGATCATTTTTTACTGATACTATATGATGGGAGATGGCAAATCAACAATGAGTGAGCTCATCAGACTCATCAATGATCCACACTGTGTGTTCATCTATAGCTAATGAGGCTGGACACGCCTCCAGTTGAGAACAGACATTACTGGCAACACACACACACACATGACCACCGGTAATTATATTAAAAATTCAACCAACATGTGTTGGCACACCATCAGTTCAGGCAGTGACCATCTGGCCTCAACATGTATGTTGAAAACTCTCTAAAACTGGTGACAGTCAGATTGGCATTACAGATGGTGCATACTTGATATTCAACTGAAGACGACTGGCATGTGTTGGTGCATTTTAAAAATTGTGATTAAATGCATCAGTCTCAAACACTGTGAAATTATGCAAAAAGAGAAAGGGGAGAAATCTTCGATGAATCATGCCAAACAGGAAAACTGCACCAATAAAGAGAAACAGTGATCAAAAGCAGACGTTCACCAACAGACTGAAAAACACTTGACATTTGCTCAACAGCTGCAGCTTTTTCTCTTATTCTGTCGACACTTTTTTAACTTAACACCGGCTGGCTCATCACATGACGCTGTTAAATTATGCTGATGTGGTAAGCTGCACCCATCTGACACTTGATGACGATAAAAAGAGGCACTTGTGTTTATTAGAAAAAGGAGCTCCATCTGATGTGACTCCTGGCCTCCTGAGGTGTTTCGTGTACAGGAGCAGTGTTGATCCTGTCTCATCATCTGATTTTCCTTCCCCGACACATTCTGCTCCCGGGGGGATATCACGAGGAACACACGCAGCGAAAATACACACACACTGAAGAAGAAATGTGTGTGCAGCTTTGGGTGACCGATTGTGTGTTTTTTCACTTTTTTTCGGTATGTGAATTTGTGTGTGTGTGTGTGTGTGTGTGTGTGTGCTGGGTCAGAGGGCTTGCAAGCCACTTTTCTCACTGCTGTGTTTAGTGAAATAATGTCCTGTGCTGCTTTCCACCAGAGTGTCAAAACCCCCTCACTCAAAATTGCGTGCATACACACACACACACACACACACACACAAGCATAACTACTGACCTATTAGACTAAATTAATACAATATTGTGGACACCATATATATTGCATATACTACTATATACTAGCACTTCATATATCTATACAGTATTAATATTTTTACAGTGCAATTAGATACACACCAGCTACGTGTCATGGTGATATTTCAACAGAGAAGCACACCAACACACACAGTAAAACATGTTCTTCAACATAATACTCCTTAAGCTCCATGG
>JBBMOC010000325.1:40247-100572 GCA_037975185.1 Centropyge bicolor
CAGGGGTGTTCAACTAAAATTTAAAGAGGTCCAGTGGGAGAAAAGTTCTTGACGCAAAAGTCCGGAAGATCATAATGACTAACTATTTAATGTGATAAGTAGCCTGGTAGTTGTATCAACATCTGCATGTATTTAATACCTGACTGTCAAATCAAATGAATTCAGGACAATTAGAAAACTTTTTGACAATAATTATTGTCAAGTAACATAGAACTGAACTTATACGTATGACTGCTGATAATGTTCTCTCGTTTACAAAATAAAAGTAGAGCTGAATTTCAAAATAAGAGAAAATAAATATGATGTGAAAATTGTGCAGGTTCAAACAAAGAGCTTAACTTCAGAAAAATAAAGGGAGGAAAGATTTGAATTTCCCCTTTTCTGAAATGAGTCCATTCTGGATTAAATGCTCTGTTTTTGCTGTCGATTTTTTTTTTTATTTGGAGAGTGCAATTTGTTCCTTATTATTCTCAACTTTCTCCTGCTCAGTTGTCTGTATCTCTCCTTTTGTTTTCTACATGTATCTCTATCTTTCTTTTTCTTTCTACCGTCTCTTCATGTGTAACTTGCCTCTAACTCTCTCATCTGTCTGCACTGTAGAGTCGCAATATTTACCGCCTGGAATGCCCAAACTTGATTGGCTGAGTGGAATCACGTGGAATGGTTTAACTCGCATGTAATTGGTCTGTGCGTTTCCTTATCCACTAAACCACTGTGAAGACTACGAAAACAACATGTCAGGTTTTAAATCATGACCTTCAGTTTTGGTTGTAGGTTCGGGTCCGTATGGGACAGCTTCTGGGTCCAAACCTGGACCCCGGTCCACCTGTTGGTGACCTCTGCTCTAGTATATGTGTCCACACATATGCTCCTACCTCCAGATCATCCAGCGAGCGGGCCAGGCTGAGCCGTTTGGAGCGTCCGAAGGAGCGTCTGGCCGAGGAGCGCTGGGGGAGAGGAGGGAAGCCCATGGTCAGACCACGGAAGCGACCGCCCTGAGGAGAGAAAACACCCCAAATGTTCACTTCATATGCTCGATGTAATACAGTACACACAGATGCTGCTGATGAGGTTGCTGGTTCTAATTCCTCGAGCAGGTGAGAAAACATTTGTGGGGACAGTAAGTGTCCCCCCTCCTTCAACAACTACGACTGAGCTTGCATTAAACAAGGCACTTCACTGCAAACCCAACAGCCAACAGCAAAACAGTACTGAGGTGAATGTGTGGAACTGAACAGCAAAACAAAGCTTGTTTGACTTTCTGATATAAATAATGGCATGAAATTGTTGGACGTGGAGGGTTCTTTGGTGGTTTGGGAAGTTTAACATGGATCTATAATTCCATACTTTCTGTCACTCTCACTCGGCCATGACAATAATCTAATTAATAAAGGAATTAAAGGATGATATATACATTTAATATACAGTATATAGCTAACAAAAATGTTTGTTTATGTAAAAAGAAAAAAGAATAACTGGTGATATATCATTATGAAATGACATGTAAACCAAATTGCAATAAGTTAGGATGCTGTGCTTTTATCCTTTATGATAAAAACTCAATTGAAAACAGCACAGAGGCAATATATTTAATGTTTGACCTCGTCATCGTCATTGATCTTTAAATAAATTAGTAAATATTTGCTTATTCTGATTTTGATGGCAGCAACACATTTTAAACCAGTCGAGACAGGAGCAACAAAAGACTGAAAGTTGTGGACTGATCCAAAAACACCTGTTTGGATCCTTCCACAGGTAAACAGGTTCATTGGTAACAGGTGATAGTATCATGATTGGGTATGAAAGGTTCATCCTGCAAAGACTCAGTTCAACACTTTATCAAACACATGACTGTATCAAGGAGATTAATACATGGGCTCAGGAGGACTCTGTAAAACTGCTGTTGGTTCATTTGCAAATTACTGTTTAATTACTTTAATTTTAATTACTGTAAAATTATTATTTAATAATAATTAATTCTGTTTAATTTACATTTTACAGAGTTCCAGCTTTTTGTGGTTGATGTATGACAGCCAGTTATCTGGGATCAAATATCAATTTATTCATACAGGTTTTACATCAAACTTCAAAGGGAATGAAAATGTTATAATTTTGCACCATAAACCTAAATGATCAAAACCATTTGATCCAAATAGGTTTTAATAAATAAACAACATGCCTCTATTACTCTATTACTCTGTGTGTGTGTGTGTGTGTGTGTGTGTGTGTGTGTGTGTGTTTGGTGTGACAGCTATTACATAAAACTGAACGCCAAAGTGTCAATGAAATAAACACAACTCTACAGACAGACAGTTTAACATGAAAGCTGACATGAGCAGGTTTGTGCAGCTTTGCCTGCAGCTTACACATGCACGTCTATTTAAGATGGCTTTCTTTTCTTTCCACTTAAATGTTAAATTCCACGTTGGAGGCAGGCATGTACGGTCCTGTGATTTTGCCCGCAGTAGCAGATAGTACTTCAGTGAACCCCTCAGAGACCCTCACTGACACACAGGCAGGACGGACATGATCACAACAACACTGTATGTGAGGACGTACTATGTTCTCGCATTGGATTACACGGTTCAGGTGGAGTCGTTACCGTGTTCACCTCGCTTCCATTTCATGATGATAGTCTATACAGAGAATATTCATGACAGCACAACAATTTTGTAAAGATGACTGACGTGGAAACCCACCAACTGGAACGAAATTAAAACTGGCCAGCTGTTGCATGATGCCATAAACTGCTGCCTTAATGAGCACATGAGAAAATTAGTCACAGGGTCATCAAGATTTATTGTCCGAAGCCATCTGACAGAGCAGTGCTGTAAACCCAAGACCAGAAGAAGCTGAGTCTTATCTACAATTAGTCTTTTAACAACAGAAATATTCCGCTTCATTCCCTCCTCTCACAAATGGCATTTTGTGAATGTCCTAACACTGTGGGAGCGAGCGTCTACGAGTGGACCCTGCTTGACTAATGAGTGATTAATCAATGCTGACGGGCTCCAGAGGCCAAACTGTGACACATGTTGAATCTGACTGGCTGATTAGGAGCAGCTCTTGTCGGCATTTCATCAGCAGATGACCAGTGGTGTTGCCTGGATACTGAGTCAACCCTGCATCTGCGTCTATGTATGTATGTGTGTGTGTGTGTGTGTGTGTGTGTGTGTGTGTGTGTGTGTGTGTGTGTGTGTGTCTCAGATAACACAAAATTGAATACTTGATTACATATGTGGATACAAATATTCTCAATTGACTGTTTAACCCGTTCAGTTTAAAACAAGCTATATTTGTGACAGCAATGAAGCAGAAAGTTTAAAAAAAAAAAAAAAAAAAAAAAAGGTGGATGTGGATGAAAAAGGAAATGATAAATTGTTGATCTGACTCAGTGGGGCTGCAGTTGTTTTGGGTGGGGCTGCACCAGAGCTTTTTCAGGAGAAATACATTTTAGTGGTAAGCTCACATCTTTTATCTGTAAAGTTAATCATAACACACACTATCAATGCCACAGACAACACAGCTGTGCACACAGAAACACACACACACACACTACGTATTATTGGTGACAACAACACACTGCACCAGTATAATGGGAGCTGAAATGTAACAGGCATCATAATCACATTCATCTCTTTGATTCTACAACACATGGAGAAAATATAATGATGACTGCATCACATCTCAAAAGTCAACATTCAACTCCTGTTTGTGTCTGTATTCAGTAGATTCAAAGACTTCTCTCTTTCCTGTAGAGACTGAAATCATGATGTAGAGAGATGAACTGCAGGTACCGAAATGGATCTATGGCTTTTCAGATTAAAACTGGTTTCCCATGGACGCTCATGAGAATGTGGGGGCTAATGGAGGTTTAGATGGTAAAACAGTGCCACCATGTGGCAAAAACTACACATCAATTAAGGCATCATGTAAATTACACTGACCATCAGTTCAAACTGTTACATACTTAAAATCTACTGATGGAAGACAGAAGAACTGCTCCATCCATACAGCAGAGCTTCATTTGTCACAACAGAATCAACAATTTACTTGGACTGCTGGCGACCATGGCTTACCATGACAGCTGCAGCCTCCCAGGCTCTGAGTCTCCAGTCAGAGGACATTGTTGTTCAGACGGGTTAACATCCACCTTCCTGTCACCATCAGCCTCAACCCTGCTCCTGGCCTTGTAAACACTTCCTCTGATTGTCCCCTGGGGGTCCCTGGGACCCTGTCCACTGCCACTGTTCTGCTGGGGGAAGCACCAGCCTCCCTCAGTATGGAGGAAACAAGAGTCTATCCACGGTAGCTTTCTCATATGTAAATGTAGACAGAGACATACATACTTCTTAGGATTCTGCATGAGTGTTTCAGCAGAGGTGCTGTGGGGGGGTTGATGCAGAAGGAATCCAGTCAGGCTGGATATATCTGTCACTCTCTGTCTTTATCTCTTCCCTTCTATTGTGTGGAAACAATACACAGCTAGAAAATAACGTGCTGGATCTCAGTGCAGAAGGCCGTTTATTCTGACAACAGAATGTATTTAAGAGTGGCTTCATCTTCACTGGAATGGTTGGACTTTACGAAGTAGCAGTGTTGTTTGAATCTCTGTAATATCCATTATATAAGAAAAACACTGTGCAAACATTTCACATTTATTTCATTCAAACCAGTCTAAAGCCTGCTCGGCTATGACACTGAGTCTCATTACAGCAGGAAACAGGTGGTTTTCAAGTGAAGGCAGATGTCTGGCTGGTGCATAATACATGACCTGATACTGGAGCAGCAGGGATAAATAACTTATCAATCCACTTGTACGAAGTCTGGGGATGGAGCCAACTGGGCTGCTGGTATTATTCAGTGTAGTAAAGGGATGTTTGATAATGTGAACGCAGTTAATGGCAACTTTCTAAACCACTGAAAAGTTTTACATGTGAGTGTGAAAGAAAGTTCACTGGAGGCCTGAACGGGTTAAATGCTGGGTGTCGTAAAGACGAGGGTGAGAGCAGGATGGAGAGCAGTGGGATGAGCACAGATGGATTTATAGCCTCAATAAACTGTCGTCTTGGACACACTGTAGTCAGAGTAAATTTCCACAGCAGTGGTGTGTGATGGGGGCTGCTACCTGGTGCCCGCGCTTCTCATCTCATGGTCACTTTTAACACAACTCTTCCAAAAGCCCACAAACTAGCTGAAAGCAGTTTTGAAGACTGTTCAGACTGATGATCTATTGGGTTGAAGTTTCAGTAAAAATTATTAAACTACATGAAAACTGACAGACAAATCAAGTCTATTTTAATCAAAACATGTTTACACCTTAAACTTAAACGTACCTTTTTCTCGCCCTCCTTTGCATTCCCTCGTTTCTTCTCTCTCTCCCTCCTCTCCGCTCCAGCTCGCTCCCTGTCCCCGGCACCAAACAGCTTCTTGGCCCACTCATCTTTCTGCACAGCCAGCCGGTGGGTGTGGGAGTGGGGGTGTGAGGGAGGAGGAGGCTGGCTCCCTCCAGGTGGTGGCAGGTGGTCTCCGGGGGCCAGTGGGGCCCGGTAGCGGTCAGCTGGGATCTTACTCATGGGTGGGGGCAGGGTGCTGCAGTTAGCCGATGACCATCCGTCCGTGGACTCGGCGTAGGACTCCTGGTCGCTGCTCAGGCCCTGGAGGTGGCTGTGGTGGTGCTGCTGACGCCAGTCTCTCAGCACATGGACTGGCAGCCACCGCTGCTGCTCCACCCCTGCTGCCCCTCTCTTTTCTCCTCCCCCTACAGCTCCTCCCCGCTTCCCCGGTGAGTAGTGGTGTGGGTGGACTCCTCGAGAGTGCCTTCCAGGGACGTCGGGGTGAGCCAAGGGGAGGGGGTGAGGGAGATCAGCCAGGTGAGGGTCATGACGGAAGTGGCCATTTCTCAGAGCCGGCGGAGGAGGAGGTGGGTGGGAGGCTGCGACTCCGAGGGTGGGGCTCCAAGCCTGCTGGGACGAAGGTGGGCTGTCCCAGTGGCGGGGCCCAGAGGCGTGGTTGTGGTTAGGAGGACCTCCAAGGTCAACTAAGAGCACTCTGTTGCTCTTCTCTTCTGGTAAAAAGTTGCCGATCCCACTGTCGCTGTTGCTGCTGGTGCTGTGGTTCTGCTGGGCGTCGTTTTCTGGATCGTGGAAGGCTCGGGCCCGGACGCCCTCAATGTTGTCGCCCATGTCCCTGTAGAGGACGGAGACAAACTGGAGGAGAGGCTGAGAGCTGGGTGGGAATTCCAGGCAGCCTCCTGTGTCTGGGTCGGGAGTGCACTCAAAGCCAAACCTCCGAGCTACACCTGAATGGACCTGGAAACAACAGGAAACAACAGGCAGCATTAGCGTGTCAGGCAATGACAGACAGGACAGCATCACTGACACTAGATTAGATTTTCTTGGCAATAAGGCTGAGTATGAAGCTTTATTCCTTATCTACTTATTTTTTGATCTCATATTTCTTCATTTAAATCATAATTTTGGTATTTTAAACTGTATTTATTTATGTAAATGTCATTAACACCTGTTTCTTGTGAAGACAAAATTTAACACAGGCATATTTGAGAAGTTTGGTTCACAGTAGTTTGTTATATAGAAAAACTGTTTATTTATATTTCTCTAGTCTCTCTATTGATACCTGGTGGTGACAGAGTTCTGGGTCCACAATGAACACATGACAGGAAGTCCTCAGACCGCCCTCTTCATCTCGTCCGTTGCTAAAGTGACAGTCGTCGTGATCGTCAGTGGCCTGCATCGTGACCAGTCCAAAGAATCGACGGTCGTCGGGACAACAGGCGCTGAAAGCTAATTTTTCAGCAGGATAGGAGGCCAGGACCTGACCTCTGTCACTGCACAGACGCACGCTGTCATGCATGACCTGGTGGAAGACAATAATGAGCAGTTACCAGACATCATTAACAACAACATGACAGACTTTCCGTGTGGATACACTGTGTTTATACGGCTGAAATAAAATAACCACGTTCATTATTTTCCAGTTTTCTAGCACTTCAAGGCTAAATGTAGTAAGATCAAATCTTATCAAGCTTATTTGAAGTTTGTGCTCAAGATAAAGTTGAGAGCCTGTCAAAGCAATTACTAAATTAAAACTATAATTAACAAGCTACTATCATCAGATGGTTAAGAAAACATTCAATCACACCTTCATAAGAACCAGTGAGTGGATCTTCTGCTCGGCCCGGAGGCGCCTCATGCTGCACCTGATGGCTTGCAGGCTGTCATTCTCTAAGCTCGTCCCGATGGAGGCCAGCTCGATGGAGCCCAGATAGCCAACAATCATGCCCACGTTGAGGATGCCCTCGCTGGGCTCCAGGACCAAGTCGGCCTCATCTCCCACGTCCAAGTCCTGCTCTTCATGATGGTGAAGGTTGAGATGACGGAAGTCTGAGTCCAGGAAGACTGAGTCGTCATTCAGCACCTGAGCCATCTCCTCCTCAGAGAGCAGGTTGGGGTTGCTCTGGGAGCGGCAGGAGCTCCGATACGGAGGGAACTCTGGATCGGAGAGTGGACGTGGCTTCGACGAGGAGCTGACCCCAGGCCTCTCCTTATCTGAGCTGCTGGAGGAGTGGCTGGAGTTCTCAAAGATCATGTTAAATATCCCTCCAGACTGCAGCTCAGCCACGACTCTCTCTGCCCTGTTGATGCCCAGCTGCTTGGAATCCAGTTTGGGTTTGTACCAGCCCCCGCGGGCTCCACCACCCGACCTGCTGTTATTGTTGTTGTTAACACTAGTGTCATAGAAACCATCCAACTCATCATCACTGGAGCAGGAGTCCAGGTAGGATGCTGCCATCGTGTTGCTGCTATGGTGGCGACTTCCAGCAGTGCGTTGGTGGTGATGGTGCCGCCTGTGACGCTCTCCCTCAGCGATGACCAGTTTCAAGACGCCAGAGCAGCGTCCAATCAGCTTGACTACATCCTCGTGCGACGCCTTGGAGACGTTGATGTCATTGACGGACAGGATATAATCTCCTGAACGCAAACCTACATAGTCTGCAGGGCTCCCTTTCAGGATGCAGCTGAGGACACATGGACTTTGGCCCGACAGCGTAAAGCCATACCCCGTTCTTCCTCTCGCCACCTCCACAGCCCGAATACGACCCTGCTGGCTAGAGGAAGAAGATGGTGGAGGCTGGGGCAGGCTCAGCCCACTTCCACCACAAGGGCGTCTTTTGGATGATGCATCCACTTGCCTGAACATCGTGCCAGGGAACTTCCTCTTGTCCATCGATTCAGTAAGTCTCAATCAGTCATTATACGTCCCGAGGCTCTGCTTAGTCAGGAACATGGGACATATCCAATGTGTCTTCTCGTCAAGCTGCTACGAAAAAGTGAGCAGCAGTTCTAAATGCAGCAGGGGGGTGAAAGTTTGGCCTCCGTTCTGGCACAGCCTTGCTACTGTAACATTCCCATCCTGGTGTCAGTCTCTCCCCCAAATCACAACCTCAGGTACCTGCAACACAGCAGAACACGAATCAGTCATGAGACCTTTCGCCTCCTTAACATGCTTTTGATGTCTCTACCTGAGCATCTATCATTTTCATTCCAACATAGATCAAATATGCTCTTTGTCATTGCAACATAAGAACCTGGTTATAAAATCAACAAAGCAATCAGTATATTTCATCATCATATCATTAATACTGACAGGTAAAAGCACATGTTAAAGGGATGGGACACACAGCTTCACCTGTGGGGGGGTTGGAGTCTGTGCAGCTTCTGTCCAATCAGGATATGTTTTCAGACCAGAGGCATTTACACACCTGATGCATGCAGGTAAAAACAGGCAGACCTATTCTCCAAAAACATCAAGGTAACTTCATCTTTGACTTTTAAATATACTTCCTTTCAACATGAAATGTGGCTCCCATTTGTTTCAAACAGCTATTTGTCCATAAATAGCTCAAAACGTTCACTAAGAAGCCGTAAGGAAACTGTTAGCTAGAGATTAAAGTTGACGCGTTAGCTTAGTTAGCTGTGCATGCTAGTAAAGCTACATGATAGCACGGGTTACAATGGTCGCTTTTGAAAGAAATAAACAACTGTGTGTTTGTTACTTTACACTCAGAATCACATACTTTTTATAGTCAGTTCATGAGAGTTAGCAAAAAAAAAGTTTGGTGCCGTTACTTGCTGTTCAAAAGTGCATCCACCCATGCTTAAACTGAAGTCCCGCCCCCGAGCTCCACTCCTTCGGAATGTCGGTCTGTAACTACGGCAACGGCGGTGTACACAGACTTTTATGTGCTGTCATTGGTCTTCCGAGTTGTCAGTCAGGCGGCGAACAGTTATGCGGACAAATTGACAAAAAAAGTTCGCTTGAGAAATCACAAATAAAAGTCAGGACAAGTAGTTTGTTCCACAAGTGTCAAAAGTCAGTCTGACGAGAGAAGCCGTCAAAGTCTGCTGTTATGAGTATGTGGAGTGTTATTGGAAGCAAAGTGCATGTATCGATCCGTCGTTTTAACCATCATGCAGCGAGGCGGACAACGACAACAGCTGGCTACAATAGATCGGAGTTGTAAAGCAGGGATCGCTGAGTAAAAGGTGGATGCAGGTCCTTTTTTCCCCCCCAATGTTTCTTCAAAGATGTTTGGTCCAGCGGCTTCACTTAGCGGGATTTTAAAAATAAGTCACTTACTTGTCGCCGTCCGATGGTGCTGCTTCCCGGGCGGTTTCCATAGTGGAGCAGCTATGGTTAGTTTAGGTAAACTCAGGGACGATGGGTAAACAAAAGAAAAGGCTGCACCATCTGGCGAAGTAGCCTTATGAGGAGGAGGAGGAGGAGGAGGACTGGAGGAGAGGGAGGTGTGCTCAGAGCGGGCAGCAGAGGGGGAGGACTTCAAACTGTCTCAATAATGCATTTCAAGAGTTTCATTCACTTCATGTAGGACACGTTGTCTCTCATAGTAACTGTCTGAGAGCATCACGGCTGCTGAAGTGTGATCTGAGTCTGTCCCTTGTTTTTAGGGTCAAGGTCTCCAGCCAACACCCCTGCACACTTTGAAATGCATCAAGTTGGGGTCACCAAGAAGTGACCCCACCCAGCTCTTCAAAGCTGTTTCTTCATGCAAGTGAGTTAAACTGCAGTGAGAAATCTGTCTGTAAAAATACATCTTTTGTTATTGGAGCACTTTTCTGCCTGAAGCCATGAAGACCAATTACAACACAGAACATACACCTGTTAGTTTATATTATTTATTTATTATTAGCTTCAAAAGGTTATTAAAATGTGGCGATATACATTTGCAATAAGGTCTATAATAAAAGATCTAAAACATTGTTGGGACATCGTTTTCTGTCTAAAAAGGCAACCTGTTCAGCTTCATGTAAAGTTCATAGTTTTAGTTAATGTGTTATTAATTTCAACCCACATACAGCCTGATTCTGTTCGAGGTTTCTGCCTGTTAAAAGAGTGAGTTTTTCCTCACCGTGTTCTCGCTCATGGTGGGAATTGTTGGGGCTCTGTCATAGAAATTCTACAATTTCATTTAGCAGACACATGCAAGATCTCATCAGAAGTCAAAAGTAATGGCACAAAACTCTTGTCCTTCGAGCCGGAGTCGAACCAGCGACCTAAGGATTTCAGCTCTCTCTCCTACAGTCCTCCGCTCTACCAACTGAGCTATCGAAGGGTCGAACAGGTAGATAATATTATAAAATGCAGTCTAGCTCTGCTCTATATCTAAAGTGCCCTGATATGATGTCTGTTGTGATTTGATGCTTAATAAATATAATTAAAAATGAATATGCAAAGTGCCATGCTTAGTGTACGTCATGCATCATACAGTCAGACATGATAAATCCGTTGTCAGGTTCAGTTGCTCAGAGCTTCATGAACCATATGGCAGCTGTCTGCTAATCTTGTTAATACCTTTTAATCATCAACCACCCATTCTTAATGGGTGCTGTAAAACAAGAGGAACATATGCTTCATACTGTGAGCTCCATAAAAGGGAATTACAGCCTGGCCGAGAAAAGGAAATTGTACAAAATGCGATAACTCGATCATGTTAGAGTTGCAGTTTAAATGTCTGACAAGTTGTTTCAAATGTAATTTGCAACAGTGGACCTTTGAAACGAGCAGGTTGGTAAATGGTGTGTTTTCTCCCAGCGCTTCCTCCCCAGCTCAGCTCGACCACTTGCTGCCTGTCTGGCTAATGAGAGCGGGCTGGCAACAGCTTGTTCGTTCTGTCAGAGCAGAAGACGAAGCCGAGCGTTGCAGAATGTTTTCATGGTTGCATCCTCGCAGGTCGGCTGTGTTCGAGACACACAGTGGGTCCTGTGTGTGCCGAACAATCCTGTTTGTAAAATCACATGAAAACACCTTCAGAGGAAGTGATATTATTGGCAAAAATCACACAAGAGAACATCTTTAATAATTTATTCATTTCTACAAGACCATATGCAGTGATTGGATTCTTTAAAATATGAACAGAAATACACATCTCTAATATTTTTTTTTACAGGCAATTGTAAAAAAACAACAAACAAAAAGATGTGAAGGAGGCTCCAGGCTGATGAACTATGACAGGGAAAACATCATCTGCAGTCTGTACTTCTATTATTACCTTCAGAGAATCATTGGATGGGGGGAAAAAAAGAGGTATTCTTTTAAAACCAAGCACCAACATGCTAATAAGACAGATGACATTATGGGGCATGTAATGAACTTGGCAGAGATTTAACCACAATGATTCTCAGCGTTTTCATCAGATCAAAAACGACGACTCTGTTGATTCTTCAAGTGGCAGAAGAATGAAGTCTTAAAGGGAAGCATGTTAAATTAGTTGAACATGACCTTTGTCCGTGACCTCCACGCCCATCTCCCAACACCACAAAAGATTTCTGGGTAATCGTATTACCCCCTGCAGGGGTCCCCAGTCGGTCTTTTACTCGTCTTATGCCTGAAGAAGACACTAAAAGACAGGTTGAAAAGAACATTTTCTTCATCCTGTTTCTGAATTTCTTCCTTTTACATTAGAAGTAGAGCTGAAAATAAGCTTCTCTGTTGTTCATTTCTTCTCACAAACACCCAAAGTGACTTAAGAGGCTGTTGATCTTCAGAGAAAAACAGGACTCCTTTAGGCTCATTTTCTTCCGGGAGGCCTCTCATTGGAATTTCAATAACAGCCGCAGAGTCATTTATTGTGTGAATACATTACTTCAACATGATCAAAAGGAAGCCAGTCACATTGCTTTTAAAGTTGGAAAAGTGGGAACATAATTAGCACACAAGTCACTGATGTTTCTACTTTTCTGTACCGTCGTCAGGCTCATTGCATATGAAGAAGGCGCCCGACATGAACATGAGAGGAACTTCAAGTTTTTAAGTGCTAGGTGTATTTAATATTCTGCACAAAGACAATGAATGATGAAATATTTACCAATCTTAAAACAGAGACAAAAACAATATTTAAAGCTCAACAAAAACAAAGACCTCCCGCCGCCACGTGACGTCACCGCGCCCCTCGTCCTCGTCTGTTGATTTGTCAAAGCTGCTGTTGGTCGCTCCGGTTACAAGGCTCCCTTTGGATTGTGTTGCATCTCTTCCACACAACAGTCGTGACGAGCACACCCAGGGAAATACAGTATTAAGGACTATGCAAGAAAATCGCAGTAATGCTAAGCATGTGTTCAAGCTTTCAGTGTACAGGACATACATATATTCAGTCTTTATCTAAGGCAAGTGTATGTACAGAGTAACGACGCCCGGCACACTGCCAGGCAACTCAAGGTCGAGTCTTCAATAAAATACTATCAGCTTGGAGCTCTCTGCATTCTGCCGAGTCAATCAGTTCTCATTTTCTCACCGTGTGTGAAAATGACATCACATCGTCTTACTGTCCACTTTAAGATCTCTCATCATGCACCATGGCTTTTCATATTACTTTACAATGACTTTATACAAGAGACGAAGGTAACTCCATTTAAAGATGACTGCAAACGACTTCCAGTCTAATTACAACAACAATAGTCACATCTTACATCCTGAGAATTACAAAAGTACAAGAAATGGACAGGTGGAGTCGTTCAGGTGCACTGGGGAGGACACAAGACTTGAATGCAATCTTTAAAAAAAAAAAAGGGACTAGACAAGTATAAGCCATATGATAAAATCATAAGAGGAAATGCTACTGGTTAAAAAAAAAAAAAAAAATGACGTTGCTCCAATTTTGGTATTTTTCTTGCTCGACAGTTTCCACCATCTTATGTTAAAGTTAAAATGTTCAAAGTCTACACGGAAGAAAATGAGAGGTTTTATACTTCCCAGTATATGTACCCGTCTAGTTCTTTGCCCCCTCAGTACAACATGCAGAAACTGCAGCAACTTGTTGAAATGGGTGCAAACAAGTGGCCCTTTCTGCTGTGACAACCCCCCCCCCCCCCCTCCGTTTTCTGCTCTTTATCATTGGAAAGAAAAAAAGAATACTATGGCTATTCGTGATCATCCTTACACATAAAATATTTACTATCAACTGTCAGAATGACCACAAGTAACTTAAATATAAAAAAGGTCTTCAAGGATACTAATTATCGACAACTTTCTGCAGGCGTGTCTGACTGCTGTGTCAGCCCATTGTCAGTGTCCGAACCAGACCTTCAGCACTCTCAACAAAACGCACTGAAAAATAGATGCATTGAAACTTTAAATATAGTCAATACTCTGCATTTTCTATTTTTTTTCTCTATTTTACCGACATCACAATACTCAGGCAAGTCCTCACAGGAAAATAAACAAATCCAATTTTGTGTTAATGTTATTTTTTTTTATAAGTTTTTAATCAAGGTGCTGGGTAGGAGGAAGTGTTCAAGGTGCTGTCATTCGTCTTCAGGAATGGTCTGTTGGGGAGGGGGGGAGGGGGGCAAACTCTTCCGACAGTCTGATTACATTTAACACACACCCTAAAACTGACATGGATTCAGATCTCCACTGGGGTTTTCCTTTAGGCTCACTTCACTGAACCCATCATGGTGACGTCAGTAGTTCTGCTCATTTCATATCAGTGTAAAGGAGGGAAAGGGATGAGGTTACAGTAGACTTTTCTAATGGAACATTCTGGTTTTCTCCTCCATCACAACTCAGGGGGGAGGTGCACACGCAGATCTCATTTCTCGGCCGACCACATTTCTCACTCTAATCCAATTTCCCCCCCATGCTTCATCCCCCCCGGCCTCTCTCTGTGCCCTTCTGGTCCATCTCAGCCCGACGCCCTCAGAGCGATGTGTCCTGATGGATGGACTGCAGACAGGCCAGGAGCTGGTAATAAGGGCTGCCTGGCGAGGCCACAGTCTCGAAGACGGACTGGAAGGCCCTGCGGTCCAGCTCCTCGTCGATCTGGTGCCGGTAGAAATCCATGGCCACCAAGCAGAACAGGTTGACATCCACCACCTCGCTGGAGCCCATTCGGCTGATCACGTGTGGCAGTCTGGGTGAGAGCACGGGTTAAGGACAACAGATCTCATTTATACTCTGCTGCTACATCCCAATATGCAGTACTGATACGATAACCCAATCACCGTCCTGCTAACGGACCCTGTATTATGCAAGGATACAGTGCTGAGATCCACTGGGAGGTGGAAGCAGAGACGAAGAAACAGGAGAGGCTCCACATGGCCATGGCCACAGGTGTCCTCTGGGTGAAGTTGGACAAGGACAGCAGCACCCAGTCTCGCACCATGGAAGACTGACCGGTGGCGTGAAGAGTCTGGAAAACCTGGAGGTGGGTGCAGAGAAATTAGTCAGTGATAGACAAAATTACAAAAAAGAAAAGATCTATTCAAACAAGATTTTTTTTTTTAAAGATGTGTGTTAGCTAAAGAAATATTGAAAAAAAAAACTGTTTTGGAATTCAACAACAATGTGTGTGTTTTCTGGGAGCAGGCATCATTTCAGGAACTCAGACAGTCAGGAAACAAGTGCAGGAAAAAAAGCCTACTATTCTGGAAAATGTGAAGTTTCTATTAAATTACCAAACAAAAGCAGGTACTGAATCAGTTTGAGGATACAAATGTAGCATAGTTGCAGATTCTCAATAGACAGTCTCAAAAAAGTAAAAAGATCTTAAAACAAAAACTGAGCTTTGCAAGATTTAAGCTGGTCACTACAACATTTATGTTTATGTATAACTTTATTTCACTACAAGCCGGGCTGACAATCATGCAGCTTCATTTTTCTTCTACTCCAGACTCTGAATGCATTGATCTCATTTAGTCTTTATTTTATGTGCCTGGACAACAGGAACACACTGTCTTTGCTCCAGCTCCTTGTTGTCTTGACAACTCATTGTCTGACTGGACAACACAAGAGCTGGCTGTGGCAGTCACAACAGAGCTACCGACTAACAACTTTAATGAGACTTCATGGAAAATCTCTGCAGTCTCTGTAGAAGGGTATTGCAGCAAATCATTTAATGTACAAATATAAATTAATGACTGAAATATAATAACATTTACTTTTGCCTTGTGAGCCTAATGTACACACATTTTTAAATCTTATTATTCAGCATAAAATGCATTGTCCTGCTGCTGACCTTGTAGACGACAGTGGCCATGAATTGTGGGTAAGGTTGCTGATTGGACAGGAACTCTCCGATGACCTTGTTCATCACGTCCTGTGGCGGGAAGAAGTCGTCCAGAAACTGTGGCAGAATCCTGGACACCACCCGAGCCTCGCTGGGTAAACCTTTCCGGATCCTGCAAACAGGAAACCCCAGAGCAAGGGATGATGGGAAATAAAACAAGTTTCACTACCGTCTGTCAAAACATGGATCAGATGACACTACAAACCCATATAGGTCAAAGATGAAGGAAGACAGCTGCAAATTTAACACTGAACTGTGTATGGTTTGTTTCTTACAAATAATACTGGGTGTGCAAGTGTGTGTGTGTGTGTGTGCAAGTATGTGTGTGTGCAAGTGTGTGTGTGTGTGCGCAAGTGTGTGTGTGTGTGCAAGCGTGTGTGTGTGCAAGTGTGTGTGTGTGTGTGTGCGCAAGTGTGTGTGTGTGTGTGTGTGTGCGCGCAAGTGTGTGTGTGTGTGTGTGTGCAAGTGTGTGTGTGTGTGTGTGCAAGTGTGTGTGTGTGCACAAGTGTGTGTGTGAGCAAGTGTGTGTGTGTGTGCGCAAGTGTGTGTGTGTGTGCGCAAGTGTGTGTGTGTGTGCAAGTGTGTGTGTGCAAGTGTGTGTGTGTGTGTGTGTGTGTGTGCAAGTGTGTGTGTGTGTGTGTGTGTGTGTGTGTGTGTGTGTGTGTGTGTGTGTGCGCAAGTGTGTGTGTGTGTGTGTGTGCGCAAGTGTGTGTGTGTGTGTGTGTGTGTGTGTGTGTGTGTGCAAGTGTGTGTGTGCAAGTGTGTGTGTGTGTGTGTACCTGTCGAAGAGCACAGAGACCCTCTCCATGGCAACAATGATGGACTCGCTGTCTGGGGCCTGCGGGTCAGAGTGGGCAGGGCGACTGGCGGGGCTGGCTTTCTCCTTGCCTGAGGAGAAACCAACATGACCCGCCGTGACGCCCACCGCCTCTGCTACGGCAGAGCCAGAGTCAACCTGACCTCTAACCCCTGTCACGTCGGAACCCGACGCAAGCACCGCTGAGAGGACGAGAGGGGGGAGGAGGGGGGTGGCACCGGTTGAACCAGTGGGGGAGAGGTTAGAGTGAGGGAGTGGGGACACCGATATCACAAGATTCAGATCAGAATTTTGTTGACCTCAAAGTGAAAATTGATGAAATTCTGGGCGCCACCTTCGGTCAAATCACATTCTTAGGAAGTAGTTTTTCTGTAAGTGTCTGGTGCTTAACGTATTAGAGAGTTTCCTAGGTTCATTACAGACTAGATTATCCTCTCCTGTGACCTGAATGTGCTTCAGCTTGCTCTGCTGTGGAGCACATAAAGGGAGGTATGCAGAAAGTAAGTTGGCATTTGCAAGAGCTGGGGTTTACTCAAAGAAACTGCTGGCTAGCTCTCGACATCAAAGACGTGTTATAGAGCCAGAAACCATATGGACTACAACATGCTAAGAGTAGAGCTACAGTTAGTAGGGCTGACGTAGGGGTTAGAGGTAGGTTACAGACAAAGGTATGCATATTATACATATATCACATGCAGGAAGCAAGTGTTAGGGGCTGGTTATAGCTTTTAAAAAATGTAAAAAAAAAAAAAAAAAAAAAAAAAAATTAAATGTAAATCACTGGTATTAGTCAGCATGACTACACTCACAGTAAGTACAGGTAGGTATTACAATACTTGTTTCTAAAATATTTTCAGTCAGCCTGTACACTGGAAGAGTATTTAAAGAAAGTACGGTGGACACTGTACTTTCTTTGAATAGTAGTACATTTATCTAAGATTGCTCACATTTTATTTTATGACATTTTCCATGCATCGCTAAATATAAAATAATCTATCATATGTAATGTACACTACACACAACAGTGGCATGCACAATCAGGCAAAAGCTAGTGAGTTAGCATTTAAGTAGTCTTAGATGCTTCATTACATTAGCAGCTAATATTCTGTGGATTGTCCCAGTTCTCTCCTCAGCTACGAGATAAGCAGTGAGGAATGGGACATCACTGAAGACAGCAGAGCCTATCCTGTTTTTTACTGCATCACTGCTGTCTCTTTATTTTGAGATCGCCAAGGCAAATCAATTGTGTAAGGGGAAGTGGAGGGGTCACTTCACAGCAGGGACATCTCTATATTCTAGTGTACATATGATGAGGAAGGAAGGAAGGAAGGAAGGAAGGAAGGAGAGCACAGGAAAGAAATGGGACAACCTGACTGTGGGATTGTAAATAAATACTAGTTAAGTCTGCAGGTCTGCAAGCTGAACTGAAGTCAATGCTGCAGCAGCTTAAGTGAGAACAACTTAGGGCTGCACAATTAATCGAATTTTAATCACGATCACGATTTTGGCTGCCATGATTAAATTAAGATGATCGTCGGCGATTTTAACATTTAAAAAGCGAGCTCTGTTGCATGTCAAATCAAGCACATTCTCAACCCAATAGTCAGCCAACCACCAGGGGGCGACCCATAGGTTAGGGCCTCATCATTACGCTGCCTAAACAGCAAGCGAGTGAACCCTGCAGCAGCGGCAGCTTCAAATGATTAAACTGTGAGAGAGTGCGATGTCGGGAGCAGCAGGCAGAGACAGTGAGGAGCCGCTAGTGCCTCGTAAAGGAGCAACATCTACTGTTGACCCTTTTCCACTGCGCTGGTGCTAGTGCTAGTTCGGAGCCAGTGTCTGACTTAGCAGTGTTTCCTTAGTGTTTCCACCACGTAAGCACCGGCTCCAGGTGCTAAAAACACCAACTCTTCGCTGGTCCAGAGCTAAGCACAGACTACGTCAGGGGCTGGGGGCGGAGTTATCGGTAGTGTCTGTAGCCAGTTTCCAAATCGCAATTGCGGCCGGCTTTCGGGCTGGGACACACAAGCGGTAATTTGTGTTGGTTTTCGCCAGGACGTCCCTGGTCCGATCGCAGATATATTGAACTGACTCCACTAAATCCCTGTCTGTGTCCAGCGCCAACCCAGACAACCATAACAGCAACTCTGCACCGGGCGACACCGTATCCATCCACCTCTCAAAGACACGCTGAAATAACGATGCAATAAGGCCGGTTTCCTGTTTGTTTGCACTTTATAATTGCATTTTGCAATAGCATATTTATTTTTTTCCCTTTGTCTTTGGGTGAATTTTAGTTTATTGTTTGATTTATGATTATTTTAGGTTTCAATTTGAAGACTTGTTTGTTTTTTAAAAAAGTGCAATAAAAAGGTATGTTTTACCTAACAATGAATAATCGTGATTATTAATCGTGATTACAATATTGATAAAAATAATCGTGATTATCATTTTGGCCATAATCGTGCAGCCCTAGAACAACTGATGATAAAGCAGTCCACTACCATTGAGAGTGTCCATGCAGGTGAGTTAGTCAGCTCAGTCCCATAGTAAACTTACAGTGAGAGAGTTAGAGCAGCAGTAATGGAGCAGTCCTACTACAATACATGCTGGTGACGTGGTCAGAATGCTGGATGCTACACTGTATTTGAGGTGGGCTTCAAGTGCATCAGTGCTGTTAGTTTCTTACCCGTGTACATGCAGGTGAGCATGAGGCCCAGGGCAGCCATGGCTCTGTGCGGCGATGGCATGTTGACTCGGTCCACGCTGAGTTTGACCAGCGCTTCTCCGTCCACACGAGACAGCTGCTCCGACAGCAGGAGGCGCTCCAGACCGCGCAGCACACAGTGGTAGATGACGGAGGGGGTGGAGTCCTCGCTGGCTGACACCATCACACCACACAACTGAAAGACAGGGACGCAGGCATGACATCAACTCTATGTATCAATGTAAAGACATGTAGCTACAAGTTCACTTAATGCTGCTTCATCATGAGGACAAAGTTGTTATTTTAATGCATAAACTGACCCAAAATAATGGAGGTTTATATTTCTTAATGTTTTTTGTTAACGTCACATGTTCACACACACACTGCTCACCTGTATAATTCCAGCCATAAACTCAGCTCCAACATCCAGAGGGTAGTTCTCCATCATGTAGAAGGCCACTGCACACATCACCAACACGTGCTGCTGGTTATGCAGGTTCACACAGCTGCAGGACACAAAGACAGGAGAAACACAGTGAGAGGAACACAATGAAAATCATCAAAAGGACAGTTGGTATTTATTTGAAATGTGAAGGGCAGCACCTAGTGGCCGGGCCTTGTAATTCACACTTGGTCCTATCATTAAAAGTCACACAGGCTACAAGACATTGAAAACCTGTTTGTGTATATTTTGCATGTCTTTGTTGAGTCCTATCTCACTCCATCTCCTTTTTATTCTCCCTGAAATTAAAATTCTGAAGAAAAAAAAATACATATATATAAATAGATAGAGGAAAGGATTTCATCATTCTTTTGCTCTAAGTTAAATATATATAAGTACATATCTGTACATACCCATATACATATATACATACTTATATACACACACCCATATATCCAAATAAATCTGTACCTTTCCATTTACATAAATAAAGCTATGCACAAGACATAGTAACTATTTACCTTCTACCAAACATTTAAAACAGTTTAATCCCACAGTTTTAATTTGATTTATTACCAGTGTAGTGAATATATTAAAAACTAAAACAAATTAAGAAAAAAACAAACATTCCAACTTCTGTAGCTGTGAACTAGGGTTTTTTTTTTGTTTTTTCCCCCCAAATTTTACATCTTTTTTCTTTTCTTTTTTTTTTTCCTCTCTTTATTAATTCTGGTTTTATATTCTTATTTATTACTTATTTACCTAATTACTGATTGACCAAAGATATGTACATATATATATATATATATCTATTTTTTCTCTTTTTTTTGCATTTGGAAAAAAGGAAAAAATTAAGTAAGTATGTACCAGTTGTATGTAGAATGTATGATTATTACGCACAATAAAAAGAAATTAAAAAAAAAAAGAAATTAAAATTCTGCACGTGTCTGCTGACCCCCTCCCTCTCCATACCCTTGGTTTTCTGTGCACTCTCATTGGATACTCCTTTCTTGTGTCAGACTTGTTTCCACGGAGCCCCAACTACAAACGCATCCAGTTTGTGGCTACAACAAAATCAAGCATGTTTGAGAAGTGTGGTAACGTCTGGGAGTGAAAACACATCTCTGAGCTCTTGGAACTGGAGGGCTGGGTCTGATGGGCACAAGCACAGACTCTGTGCTGACTTCAGGGGTTCAGTCTCAGAACTAAGAAATGTGTACGACACAGACAAACCGTGGCAAAAGCCTTGTAATGTGCACTCACTCTCTGATGGATAAAACTAATTGATTCCAAAATCCACTCAGAGTGCATTTGCTCCCTGAGGCTCTTTCATCACCGGTTCAGCTCATGTGATGATGAAATGAGGTCAGCGTCTGTGCGTTTGTTTTGGCCATGGAGCATGAGAGCGATACTCACTGAGCGATGGCCCTGAGGTTGGACAGCAGGTACTCGGAGACGGTGGGGATGAGCTGTTTGGCTGTGTCATCCAGCAGGTCACACTCCAACACATACAGCACTCCATGCAGAGCCCCCATGCGGCTGGGCAGGTGGGTGCTGCGCAGGGTGGTCTCCAACAGACGGCACACAGGCTCGGCTATTGCTTTGTCCTAGAAATACATATTCAGAGTATTCATATACTGTAGAATATCAGATCAGCAGTACACTACTACAAACAATAATAAAGACTTCCACCGTCAAAAAGGTCTCCACCCCACACACACACACACACACTCACACACATAGTGATACTGACCATGCCCAGTACGGCAGCAGCCTTGCAGATGGCGGGCACCAGGTATTGATTGAGGATCTCATCCTCTGGCGGGTGGAGCTTCTGCAGCTCCATCAGGGTGGAGAACATCATGTCAAACTGGTTCCTCTCTGTGAACAGGTCTGACACCGCCAGCAGCTAGGAAGGAGAACAAGCGGGGGGGGGCAACAGCAGAGAGGGTGATGAAAACTAGGGTCTGTTTAGAGCTTAGAAATGATTCTCCAGAGAACAACATGTAATCCTTTACTGACGTGGATGATAGCAAGTGAAATGACGTATGCGTCGCAGCTCACCGATCGGACCACTTCACTGATGAGTATGGTCGGGGTCCTCCTGTTACTCGGGGAGCCAGGGATGAGCCACTGGCTGTAGAGCTCCAGGAGAAACTGGGAACATGAATGAATGTCCACACCTGCACGATGCTTCCTGAAAGCACAGACAGCGGCGAGTCAAGCTGTGCATTCTTGTTTCAGTGCATATGTGCTGAGAGTGAAGAAACGTGTGAGAGCACATATCTGAATCTGTTCGTCTGACCTAGAGTTGATAGGAGATATAGGCGGAGAGGTGGGGGCTGGAGTGTCTGCTTCATCTTCCTCATCCTCACCCCATTCTTCCTCCCTCAGTGGGGTGATGTTGTTACCCAACCACACTGAGTGGATGGAGACCTGGAGAGACAGACAGACAGAGTACTTTATTAATCCCTTTGGGAGGTTCCCTCCGGGAAATTGACATCTCTATCGCATTCTCATATATTGCACTGTTAAATATAGAATACAAAGTATAAAATAGAATAGAAAATAAAAATATATAAAATCTGAAAAAGGACACAATAAATTAGGCAGTAGAGGTAGCAGGAATTTGAATCAAAATAGGCACTTGTAGGAGATCAACAGAAAATATGCATACGTGTATGTGTGTACCTGAGAGTAGCAGCAGTGGGTATGGTATGCTGATGGTAATGGTAATGATAGTGTGCATATGGTAGTATAATATAATAAAATAATATAATATATAGCATGTAATAGTAGTATGATATAGCATATACAATGTATAACATCCAAGAGTATAACATACATGTACATGTATAATATAATAATATAGTATAGTAGTGTAATGTGATGTAGACTACACTCCACTACATATAATAGTGATAGCAGTAATATACTGCTAGTTAGTTATCATAATATAATATAATACTACATAATATAATATAGTATGTTGTATAATAATAATACTACTATACTGGTATACTACACTGTGCTATACGACATCAACAACAGCAGAGAGAGAAGATACATTTAGCATTGTGCTACACCCATTCAGAACCTGAACACCCAGTGTCCTCAAGCTTCATGTTATCCACCTCTTCACCTTTTATCCTTCATTTACCTGCCCCAGTTTGTAGTCCATGTTGCCCATCTCTCGCTCTGTGTTGATCTGAAGCAGCAGCTTCTCATGGCTGATCAGCGTGCCTGCTGAAACAAGAACAATTAAAGATTAAAGTGGTGGGTGGGGGTGCAGCAGGTGGGGGCAGACAGATGCACTTTGTGGATTATATGTTACCAGCTGAGGCCGCGGACAACGAGGGCACAGGGTCCCAGGCGTGGTACGGGTGGTGTGTGTGCACGTTGTCTCTCTTCGACACAAGGGCCTGGATTTCTCTCTCCACCTCTCCCCTGATCACTGCCAGCTTTCTTCCAAACCTGGGCACACACACACAGAATAATCTAAATATTGTTGCATGTTTATTCCAGGCACAACTACAGTCCAAATAGAAAGGAACTGCGTGGATACCGCGTTTCCAGGGCTTTGAGGCTCTTGTTGCGGGGCTGCTGTTCCAGACAGCTGACTGCAGGGTTGCCAGCAGTGGGCAGGGTCATGGCACTCAGCACCAGGCTGGTGATGGCCTGCACTGCCAACACATTCAACTGGGTCCGCTCCAAGTCCTCCTGGACGCAAAAGGATAAACAAAACATTGGGACAGATGGGAAAGACTGAGGCAGGAAACAGAGGGCTGTGCAACAGTTTCCCACAACTTACAGCAATGTGTTTGAGGTGCCATGAAACAGAGCATGTGTGTTTCTATCTGAACACACACATGCTTGCCTATCTCAGTGAAGTCAGCAGCTGTGTTAGTGTTTATGCAGACATGAAGGAGTGAGGAGTTCTCTAGTCGTATCAACCTGACTAACCAGCAGCACATTTAAGGATGTGAACAATGTGTGTTTATGGACCTCCTGCTGTGTCTCCTCTTCCTGGTCCATAGTGATGGGTTGGGTGACCAGCACCCCCAGCAAGGTGGCCCAGGTCTCCTCAAATTGAGTCCTGCTGCTCCAGCCTGAACATAAGAAAAACATTCAGAGTTTAGTCAAACAAATCATGGGTAACAAATACAGATAATGCCATCGATGAGATAAACACAAATAAGTAAAAGTTTCTGTACCCAGTGTGTTGATGCGGTAGAGGAACTCTCTGAAGACGTCCTTTTCCTGCAGGAAGTCCACAGGGATCTCAGGCAGCGTCGTGCCGTACTCTCCTCCTGGCTGAGGGGACCAGCCCAGTTTCCAAACCTACACCCACACACACACACCTACTTTTTAGAGACATACATTCATGTAAATCAAGCAGCAACCTCCAGCGCTGAAAAATGAAGCCAATGCGGAAGTGCAAAAAAGCTGCAGTTCCTCGAATAACCACTAGAGCAGGCTGCAGAAGGGAGTCAATTACATTTGAGCCCCATGTTAAAATGTCCGATTTTACCACAGAAAAAAACATATTTACAGCCTGGTTCAAAACATGGCTCTAGTCTCATAAGCTGTTTTTCTACTCCATGACAACTCTGGGGGGGGCGAATTTTTTTATAAGTCGTTGGTTTAAAATATACAGCATACATCATTATGCACAATTCATAGCTGTCAATCTAAGTGGCGCCACTTTGATTGACAACTAGCCACTGACGGTCTAAAGGGCGTCACCCCGGCTAATTCTAGTCACTGAGTTTGGGAAAGAGATCGTCGTGGGGTTAGCCGGCTAGCAACGATATTTAGCATTTAACCTAGCTGGTTAGCCGTAGCTAGTTTGATTATTTCCAATAAAGCGGCTTTTTTTCAGCCAATAGCGTTCATTCGACCCGCCTCAGCTCCGTCCTCGCTCCGGCTCTTTGTCCATATTTGGAGTAACCGGAGGTAGGCTACCAAGATGGCTACGCACTACGATTTGCTTCATTTTTGCTCTTCAGAAACCTATGGGTGACGTCACGGACACTACGTCCATATTTTATACAGTCTATGATGTAAACAAACAACACATAATAGTGTTCACAAACTGACCAGTGGAGGTACTCTGGTGTAGCTGTTGACCAGAGGAAGTCGGGACAGACTGATGACAATGTTGCGCAGGGTTGGTGTGAGGAAAGCAGGGAATGCACTGTTTCTGTGGTGACCCAAGGCGAGGACGCTCTGCAGGCCTTCCACCAGCTCCGCCATGATCTCACACGCCTGCCACTCGAACATGTCTGTGACACATGCACACACACACTTAGAATGTACCATCATATATCCCTTAAAGATTTCAGCTAAGATCAGAATCAGAAGAAATGACAGAGTGGTAAAGCAAAGCCCTGAATACTGAATCTTTAAATGAGTGCTCACGGTTGGCATGTGCCGAGTCAACTTGGTCTCCTTCAGCGTCTCTCTCTGCCTTTGTCTTTTTCCTCTCTGGATGCAGAAGCTGGTCGCCAGGACTCACAGCCACTGAGGAAAACAGAAGGTTCGACCAGCATTGAAATGGCACTGTTAAAAGGCAATCCTGGTGACCATACTAAATCGTAACATATGCACAAACATATCCTGGTGGCCTCCTCACCTGCGGCAATGATGAGGCGTAGGCAGTAGATGAGGGAGCAGGTGTGTGTGGTGTACTCCGGGGTGGACAGCTTGTTCCAGACGCAGGGCTGCTGCAGGGCCAGACACAGGCAGGACAGAGCCCACTGCAGGTCCACACTCAGGGGCAAGTGGTCCTGGAGCAGACGCCACACGACCACCTGGGCAAAGGAAGAAACGTACAAGGGTGGAAGAGGACGGTGAAGAATAAACATCAGTCATCTACAATTTGATTTGGAAAATAGATAATTAATGTCACAATTAACATACCTCTAAAAAGAAGCAACTAAAAAGTTCTACCCTTAAAAATGGCACCATGTAATAAGTAAATTGCATACCATGTTTTGGATTATGGAAAGTGCGCATAAAGGCATCTCATACTTAAATTTGTATTTTTCAGTAATCAGAAATTGATTTGAAGAGGATTTTTAAGGTCTGTCATCTCTTATGCATGAAGCACTAACCACATCAAACAACAGAATTTAAAATTGGACATTTAGTGTAGTACGCCACCAAACATTGATCCACAATTTTATGACTGAAATCGAAGCCTTGGAGTCTTGAAAATCTTACCAAATAAGATAAATTAACTACAAAATGAATAAACAAAATGACACGTTTGCTATGTTGCCTTTTACCTCAGTGGCAGTGCAAGTGAATGTGGTGATGAGGTGCTCCTTGTCAGAAGGGATGTGAAGAGAGGAAGGCAGTTGGCTCACGCTCAGCAGGTACTGGGACAGAGCTCTGCAGAGCGACAAGACCCGGGGGTAGAAACCTGGCTCACCTGAAAAACACACAGCCAAAACATAAATAGACCATTTACTGCAAAGGGAGAACATTTCCTTCTGCATCCCCCTCGAGTTGAAGGTTTCAACCCAACATTTTCCTGATTGTAACAAACAATGCAACCTCAAAGCTTTATACAGAAATTCATGTGGAATAAAGTCAGATCAAGTTGTGCAAGGGATCAGACAAAAATCTGATTTCTGTATATCATGACTCACCATACACAACAGATAATTGGTCCCAGTAGGGCTGTGGCTGGGAGGGTGGCAGGAAGGACTGGTGTGGGACAGGAAGTGACCCGGTGACCCCTGCCAGTTGCTCGAGGGTCACCTGCAAGGCCGTCTCCAACAAGAGCGAACCCTGACCCCGTGCTAACCGCTGCACCCCCATGCTTAAACAGGGACATAGCAGGCTCAGGTTGAACTCCTGGAGGGGGAAAAAATCCAGGTTTAGAAGCAGTTTACTCCAGTTTTAATGAATCATTGTGTCTGATATCTGGGCAATCTGTGTCACCTTGCAGCTCATGATGTTAAAGAGGTCAGCGGGAGGTAGTTTGGTGAGGAGTTCTGTCGTCTCCAACAGGGAAACATCTCCACGAAGACAACACTGAGACTTCACCAGGGCAACATACCACTCCTACAAACAAAATTAAATTTGGTAGGAAATATTTTTTTACCACTTATTCTGAGTTTACTTTGTAAGATCAAGACACACAGTGAAACAAGAAATAGAGACTGATGCCCTGATTCTGTAATCGGACACATAATTCTCACCTTATCTGCAATAACAAGTTCAGGGGCAGGCGGTGGATCCCCATCCAAGGGGTGTGAAGTCACAGGAGGTGTAGGGCTGCTGGTGTCGGCAACAGTGGCTCTGAACCTGTCCAGCAGGGAGTAGAACCTCTGATGCCTGTGGTGAGAAAGATGAACGGACGAGATGTGACAAACATCTGAGACTAGAGGCCAACAGTCACAAAGTCTGTGGATGCCAACAATGATAAAATGTCAGTTTTGCTAAACATAACTAAAGTAAAACATTTTTTTTATCTAGGTTCTGTTTGGATTCAAATTTTTGTTTTTGCTGGTGCATTTTATTTGTATTATTTTGTTGTTTTCTGTTCTGGTTTTTACTATACATCAGTAAATTGTAATGTAAGCCGAGGCTAAAAAAAAAAAAAAAAGTGCTACCTCTGAGCCAGGCCGCTGGTCTGGAGGTATTCCTGGATCCTGTCCAGTTCCTCCACAGGCAGCTGAGCTACACTGTTCTGCAGGGGGGAGAGACAGGACAACACACGATCAACATGAAGGAAATCACAAGGAAATTACATGCAAGTAACAAATTCACAGTTTTTCCTGAAACTTCACAGAAAAGACAAACTTTGCACCTTTGCATATGTTAATCTATGACCAATTCATAAGCCATACCTGTAGGGTCTCAGCAAGCAGCATCTCCACCCTGCGACACGCCAGTGTATCCACCATGCGAGCCAGAACTCTGAAGGGTGTGCTGAGCAGCTTGTCCACATACAGCATCAGCAGCGATCCGGACTGACTCAGGTGGATGCCTTCCAAGCATTGCAGAGTCTTCTTCAACATGGTAGGCTGCAAAGGCACAGAGGATTCAGTGAGTATGGCAGAGACGGGTTGGCAAAAGAGAGCAAGGAGAAAGGGAGGAGAAGATGAAGGGCAGTGAAAGACAAGGAGAGGAAAGAAGGGAAAAGTTTAAATTGTACCAGTGACGATGAACCAGGTTAGCTAAGTTACCTAACCCAGATATCAAAACAAAAAGGACAGAGTGGAAAAAACAGAACATTTTCAGAAGCTTTATGAATAAACTGACTAGACTAATGAGGGTAGATAAAGAGCTGTAATCTCACAGTAGTGAGGTTGTCACAGCGGGACTGGATGGCCTGGATGAAGAGACCGCTAGCAGCTGAGTTACGATGCACAGCACTGATGAAATCCTGCACCGGAGGCTCATGGGAAAGGCTGATGAGGTCGCGCACGTGGTTGACGATCAGCCAGGTCAGATGCTCCGAGTCATGGAGGTTTTGACACTAGAAAAGAGAAAAATCAAAGTTAGACTTTAACACATAAAGGCCATGTAGTCAAAACACACGATGACCCAGTTGTGATTTATTCCAACAGTGGTAAAATATTTTGTATTGTAAAACATTCTCAAGAGTCTCACCACATAGTCACAGAAGAGAATAAGTGCTCCCCTGCGTACAATCTCTCTGTTGACCATGGCTAACCGAGTCTCTGGCTTGTCCTCCTCTCCCTCCCCTGAGGAGTGAGGGCTCAGCAGCTTTGTGCATGACAGGCTCTGTCTCCTGAGAGAAAGATGGAGACAGGGTGGATCGTCTCAACATAAGGTGCTTTGTCAAGTGTAAAGTTCAAACAGGGATTTGGGAGACGATTTGCATCTCTGTCACCACAGGTTCTTACTTGGGTGTCTGGTGCACCTCAGCCCACCAGGAGTAGTTTGTGTAGTTGATGATGAGGAGGACCTGGCACCACAGCAGCACCAGGGAGGGGTGGGTGGTGATCAGGCACTGCACCATGCTGTTCAGACCCTCTAAGGGGTAAAACAAGCCAGTCTCTGTGCCAGTCTGTCCACCTCCACCCTCACCCTTCAGGAGACGGCTCGCTGCAGCTGTGATCCTGCGGAACATTCCTGGAAGGAAAAGGAAAGCAGAGGAGGAATAGGACTGTCATTAATCTTAATATCCAGCATTTTAAAAACCAACACTTGTTCTTACATACATACACACATACCTACATACACACACATACCTACATACATACATACATACACACACATACCTACATACATACATACACACACACACATACCTACATACATACATACACACACACACACATACATACATACAAAATGACTGATATGATATAACCTCACCACTTTTGAAGACGTGTATGAGACACATGAGCAGTGTGCCCAGCTGCTGGCAGTAGAAAGTGTGCTGCTGCTCTGTAATGTCCACTTTAACCTGTCTGGAGGAAATGTCATCCAGCAACACTCCTACCAGCTGGAGCAGGAACCTGGAGGGAGGGGATAAGGGACGGATTTCAAGTGAAGGCAAAGCAGCTGCAAAAAAAAAAAAAAAAAGTAGCAACTGGGTAGAAGCATCCCTCAAACCTAAATCTTAAAACTACAGACAGTGAACAAACTCACTAACCTGGCAAAGGTTTCCTCAGGCAGGGCTTTTTGAGCCTCACCATTAGGTTCCTGGTTACCAAGTGCGTCAGCAGCAGGGGGGTCATTTGGAGAGGGGCTCTGCTGATGGAGGCGCCGGATCGTGTGGCAGGAGAGGAGATGTGGGGACAGGGAGAGTTCATGGACCCGGGACAGGACAATGTCCTCAGTTGACTGGGAGACAAGCACCCTGAGCACTGCCAGGATACCGGACACCCACAGCTGGACTGTAGCTACTGATGCCTGGAGGAGCAGAGGTTTGATCTGAAGTCAAAAATCTGTAGTAGACACGGTAATAGGCAAGTCCTGAACCTGTCCAGATATCAGATGAGCTCTCTCACCATTGTGACCGGGGTGGTGAACATGCTCTTCAGTAGCATGTCCACTGGTCTGAGAGAGGAGGGGGCCACGGTCTCAAACAGAGTGTTCAACACCCCCAACGCCTCCGGAGAGTCCAGGTGCATCTAAAGACACAACATGCACCAACATGTTTGATCATACTGAAGAAGAGCTCCATGTGAATTTCCAGGTCATCAATAACATGTAAACCTGCATGCATTTTCATACCTGCTGCTTGGCAATCATGGGAAGGATGACGTCAGCAATCTGTCTGGACAATCTCTTCCACTTATCCTCATTCTCTTTGTGGCACTGCTGCAGCACAAGGATGAACATCTCCAACACCTGCAACACACATGGACAAGCAAACGTCAGTCAGAGCAGACCTGCTGGAATACTCTATGACATCAGGAATGCTGTGTCTGTTTGAATCCATCTGTGAACATACCTGATGGTACTGCACCAGTCTGAGCAGCATGGAGACCACCACTTCTTTCTGTGTGTCCAGCTCTTTGCCTGCATCTGCTTTGTTTGAGCCCCTCAACACAAACAGGTCGTGGACTATTGGCTGCAGAGCTGGGATAGCTGTGGGGGAAGGAAGAGGAAAATTTAATTACTTCAACCCATTATCCATGCCCGTTTTTATGGCTCTGTTAATGGCGGTTTTCAGTGCCCCTCCCATTTAGGAAACAAGCTAGCTGGTCCTCGGAAACGATGAGTTTGAGATTATGTTGCAGTTTGTTTGAATCAAGAGTATGAATTCAAGAGAGACAGGTGTTTACAAGTAGAAGAAATTGTGTTTCTCTTACCATGTGTGACAGCCTTCCTGCCGCTCGCCATGATGCCGTCACACAGCTGGATGATCTTGGGGATGCTGATTATCTGCTTGGAGTGGTAACGCTCATAAGATAGCAGCACCAGGAAGAAGAAAATGTTTGGAATGATGGCCTCTGAGTCTCTGTGTGAGGAGAACAGGTATTATATGAGTTCACAGGACAGCACTGGAATGTTTGAGCTAATCCAAGTGGAAGCAAATCACTTCTGTAAAATGTCTATAATGTACTACAGAAAGGCCTGAGGGATACCAGTTTTCTGAAAATCCCACAATGCATTGCTCTTTTACAGGAGTTGTAGACAAAGACCTACCTGAACTGTCCCACTTCAATGTACTCAAACTGCTTCAGGACAAAACCTATGAACACCTGAAACACGGAAAATCTGTGTGAGCCAAATTCCACAGGTTGAAGATGACCTCATGCAAAAGCAAATTGTTTTTTTGTTGGACCTGATCTGAGTCCAGGAGGCAGTAGTTGACTCTGAGCTGCACAAGTTGGGCGAGCAGGTCCAGTACTTGTCTCTGCAGAGCCACCGAGGTGCTGGTAGTGTACTGTTTCAAAGCTTTGATCACCAGCGGCTCGAACAGACGAATGTGGTTGTGGATGGCGTTCTGAAGAAACAAAGATGAAACCACAGCGTTCAGAACAGCACTGCCTCATTCAGGCAGAGGAGCAAGTCACACTCTGAAAAACAT
This sequence comes from Centropyge bicolor, assembly GCA_037975185.1. NCBI lineage: Eukaryota > Metazoa > Chordata > Actinopteri > Pomacanthidae > Centropyge > Centropyge bicolor. The sequence continues at coordinate 71,345 of JBBMOC010000325.1, forward strand.
TTGTTGTCTTGATCTACAACACATTTTAATGGATGCTCACCTTGTCTCCTCTGTGGCGTGTTGCATTTGCAATGTTGGACCTCAGCTGGTTCGACGCTTTTTGCATGACATCAAACCATCTACAAGTGGAAAATGAAGGCAGGTTCTGTAAAGCTCTACGTTTATTTATGAGCACACACCAATAACACCATCTGCTCTTTTGTCTAATCTCTGTGTTGCGACAGCTCACCCAGAAGTGTCCTGCTCCTGCTCAGCCTGCACCATGTTACGGAGACTAGCGTCGGCGAGAGCCTGCGTGAAGTGAGTGTACGGCGCCATGAAGCAGTAGTGGTAGAGGCCTGGTCGCAGGCTGGACGAGCCGAGACGGAGAGCCTTGCCCTGGGAACGACTGGGTCCACTGAGGACACCCTCATACTGGGAGGCCAGGTTGGTCCCAAACAGGGTCTTCAACAGCTAAAGAAAAAGCTTCAGTTAATAAAACAGTAGTAAACAAAACAATAGTTTAGAGCAGGGGTTTTCAAAGTGTGGGATAGCGAGCTTCCCTAAAGAGAACTGAAAAACATGCCGCCCCCCCTTTACCCCCCCCTAATTATTACTATTATTATTGTTATTCTTGTCGCTTTGTATGTTCCACACAGGCTTAAAAAAGGTTTTAAACAATAAATGTTATACACATCTTTATTTTTGTAAACATCTTAAACATGTTTGTATGTTCTTAAACATATTTTTAAAACATTTTAATCATCTTTATCTCTGTGTGTGAATAAATTTTTTTTTAACACATTTTAACATCTGTATGTTTTTAGCGTGTTTTTAACCACATTTTAACATCTTTATGTTTTAACATCTTTATGTGTTAACATCTTTTTTTAAACACATTTTAGCAGCTGTTTTTAGCATATTTTAACAGAGCTTTTTAATATCTTTTTGAATACATTCAATTTAAGGCCTCTTTGAGTTTACATGGTGGCATACTGTCGTTAGCTAGCACCTCTTTGCAGATGACACTCTGTGGCAGCGGAGCATCATCAGGACCAATACATGAAAAGCCAAACTTTAAATAATCAGGGTCATACTTCCTCCGTTTTCTGCTCGCCCCAGACTCTGTGCCCTCTCTCACTTTCACCTGAGATACTAAAAATCGATCCATCTTGTCTCTTGTCAGATGTTTACACTTTTTTTTCTTTTAGGGCTTCTTTTTTCACTCGCCGCGCCTCCCCTGAAGCCCTCTGGCGCCCCCCAGGGGAGGCGCGCCTCGCACTTTGAAAATCGCTGGTTTTGAGTTTACAGGTGTTGCATCTTCCAAGTACCAAGTGTTGCCTTACAGTCCACTTCCAGCAACTTAATGTTTGCCGATGTGTTTGAAATGTGTTTTAGATTTTTACCTTGTAATTTAGTGACTTTGGTCATGAATAGGACACTTTTCTTTGTGAAGGCTAATGTCTGACTTTTATTGGAATTAGCTTTTTGAAACAGGCTATGTTCCCATTAGTAATTACTCCTGCAGATTGGCTGGCTGTGCTTAATGCAATTAAAATTGAATGTCTAATAGTGATTTGTTTGGTGTCTTGTTTTTGGTTTTTAAGAAAAAGAAATGCCTCTGATTTCTGTTCTAGGAAGTGTTTCTATAATACATTCATTCAGTGCAAATTATATTCACTGTTGCGAATCACAGAATTACATCATCCTTTGTTTGCTCCTATCCAGCTTCTCTAACAACTTTTGCTCTCTGACAGGACATATATAAAAGGCTTGTATATTCCTATATGCGTGTATAGATGTAATATGTACGGAACCATCGCACAGGGAACCCAATGCCTTGACAGGCCCTGTCGGCAGGAACCAGCCTCACTCTGTGTGGAGTCGACCCGGTTGCGGCACACTGCTCAGTGCTGGAACCATAAAGACTGCCACACACAGTAAATGTGATAAAAACAGAGAGAGAAACACACAATTACTGACCTGTTGTACGCAAACTGTAGCCATGGTTGGTTCTCTGGAGAAGCAGGACTTGAGGTAGCCCAAGATTTCCTCCACACACTGACAGAAAATATAGTAGATCATTTTATGCTTGAACACTGGCTTAAATGAAAACAACAAATTAACTTCCAGTCTAAGCATCCAGAACCTCATCCTTACCTTGCTAATGTCATGTAGTGTGGCCAGCTCCAGGAGCTGAGACAGAACATCTAGAGTGGCACGCAGGAAACCTCCAAACTTCTCCTGGCTGCTGTACAGGTCCAGTGTGACCTAAGAGATAGCAAACAATCAATATCAGCAACAACTGCTGAAACTTCTCTCTGTTCTGAGAGGAAGTAGTTTGATGGATGCATGCTCTGACCTTGTAGTTGGCATGTGTAGCTTTAAGGACATCATAGAGCTTGAGGTAGGGTGGCAGGTGGTAGAAGTTGCCAAGGGTGGTAGATTTGTTTATGGCTGTTGACCCTGTGCTGTCTACTGGCCTGCCTGCTCACAAAAGGGCACAACATCAAACTTGGTGAATATTCGCAGTCCGCCTCAGGGGATTATGTGTTGCTGTGCTAGTGTGCGGTCAGGTGTGCATGTACCTGTGTTGACTTCATTGCCTTTCTTTGGGCTCATAGGGGCAGCACTGGGCTCAGCCGCCTCCTTTTCCTTGCCCTTTCTCCGAATGGGACTGAGAGAGGGGGTGTTGCTGAGGGATGGGAGAGTGGCCTGAAATACAGGGTACAAAAAGTGGACTCAATACAAAAGACTTAGTGTGGATGAAACGTGACTATGAGCTAATCAAGTCAAACAACAAAAAGATGGAACAGTCACCTTAACTGCTGGTCCAGGTGGTGTGTCATCCAGCACATGAGCACAGATGTTGAGGACCTTCAGAAGGTGGGAGAAGAGCTGCTCCACCATGGCCACCAGGGTGCGCTCCGACAGTCCTGCCCAGGGTTCCTCCATCTTATTCGTGCCTCCACTAGTGTTCGTGGTACCGCCGCTGCCTTCTTCCTCTCCAGCCCAGGGGTTCCGCATGCATTTAGGAGCCACAGCTGGGAGCGTAATTAAGATAATGGTTAATTAATAACACATTACTGCTTTTGTCTGAAAGTTTTGTTTGAGTGCATTATGGTATATTTGCAAAATACACAAACAACATGGTCAGGTCAAATTTGTATGCAAGTTACCCACCAGCCAGCAGATTGCCACAGAGCAAAAGTGCATCCTGGTGTGCAGACAGGTCTAGTGGAAACCAGGCAGAGGAGAGTAAGGAGAGGACCATGTTGGCCATCCCCACTGTCAGAGTCCTCCGCTCAGTGTCCGGTGCAGACGAGGAGGTGGTTGAAGAGCCGACAGCGCTGCTGGGCTGTGACACACTGCAGAGGGACAAAGAGAGAGGATAACCAGATGCATGTCCAGATAAGAGAAATCTGAAGGGAGAGCAAATATAGTTTGTTGCCTGGCATGAAATAGTGTGGCACAGTATGGCATTGAAGGATGAATTCACAAGAGAGAGAGGGTCCACAAACCTGAGTGCCCTGCCCCTGCTGCGGTTGAGACTCGAGCGGGAAGAGAAGCTGCTATTGGAGCTAACATAGCCGCAGTGCCACCCTGTGCTCCACGTGCACACTGGAAAATTCAAAGCCAGGAGGCACAAGGCCTCACAGCAGCCAAACTGTAGAGAAAAGGAAAGGTATTTAAACATGTTGGAGGCCTGACCCATCATAGTCAACTAAACCATCAATGGGAAGAGTCAAGTCAGAGCTTTCATTTTCACACTCAAGTAACACACAAGTCACTAACTGCTGCTAATAGCTGCCAGTAGCTAGTCAGGTTAGAGGTTATTCAGATGTGCAGCTAACTGGGGGAAGTGTTGAAGTTTACACCACTAGCACAGGAGCTTTGGATCCGCTGGTAAGAGCAGGCTTTCCTGACTAGAGAGGGGGAATGCTGTAGGGGAGCAGTGCCAGAATGAGCACCAGAACCAGAGCAAGGCAAGTGAGCAATGAAACCGTGTTCAGCAGCCTCCCAGTGAATACCAACAGAACACACCGAAACTGAGCTTCTGGCAGTGGCCAGTTTGCGGACAGGGAAAACAGTGCAGGGGTGATTTACAGTGGGTGTGACTGGGACTCTGACCCCAGAGATGACAAAGACAGGGCAGGCTCCAAAGAGGTGTGAAGCGGCAAATGACTTTGTAGTGAGTTAATTTGTAACTAGACATCATCATGTTGATAAGTCCATGAGTGCTGAAGATTTGTGATGTTGTACAGTGTTGAAATAAATTAAAATGTTCAGTCTCCTTGCTGGTTGTTCAACACATTCAGGATCATTAATATAAGCAGCTTTTGCTGTTATCATTTCCTTAACAGGCATCTCACTTCATGCATGCCCCAAAAACAAATATCAAATTTATATCATAAACATACGACAACTAGTACTATCTTTAGCCTGGGGCAGCCCTACACGCAATCATAAATACGAATCCCATACAACAGAAACTTATTTCACAGACAAAAACGGTAGAGCATGATGCATGTCTGAAAGCTCACAGTCAATGCTCTGGAGGTAGAGGAGGTGAAAGCATGGGAGACAGCTGTAACAACTCTGGACAAATTGTTCTCCAAGGTGACATCAGCTACAGCGTTGGACAAGTTGAAGCCTCTGTACGTCCTGGCAGACAGAAAAGAGCAGAGAGGCGATTTTGTCATGAGCTTTTTAATTGAACTAGTTGACTTTTAAAAACAAAAAGGATAATATTTTATAATCCCATTCAAAGCTGTTCTGATCACATGGAAAATAAGTTTTGGTACAAAGGCTTAAAAATAAGATGGCCAATGCCAAAGCTCTGATTGTCAACACAACATACTGCAGGGATCATGTAGAGCCAATGAGAGAGTATTTCTTTGTGCATACATACCTTGTGATTGTGCTCACTGTGAACTGGGAGGGGGGTTGCGTCTCATGCATCAGCAGCTGCAGGTAGACCGAACTCTGGTCCCGGGCAATAGCTACAACTGGGTCCACTTGACCCTGGTCACAGTCAAAAAACAACCTGGAAACCAGCCTAGTAGAGAGACGAGGGAAGGGTTAGACAATTAGAAGAGACTAGATTAAATTAATCAGAACAAAATATTAAATGTAAAAATATTGAATCAAAGTGTGCTCATGTACAGTAAAGTTCAGTATGTATAAGATCTGTGGCAGAATATAGTCTATGAGACAAATAGCGTACCTGCTAACAGCAGAGGCCGCCACGTGCCGGACTCTGGGGTCATCATCTCCCAAGAGGCGGATGACCACATCATTCAGAACTCGTTCCTGCAGCCGCAATCGCTGGATAGAGAAGATGGTGGATGAATTAGGTCTCACGGTCTCAGCAAGCCAATTTAAAAAAACAACAAGACTTGCATGTCCACATCTAGACGACAGTGCAGGTAAGAATGCAGAACTTACCCCAGTGTAGTGATGATCCCCCTTGTGCAAAGTCTCTGTTTTCCTCTCCAGGAAATTAACTAACCTAAAAACGAGGAAAGAGTGAATATTTAACATGTAATTGCAGGTGATACAAAAAGAGTTATTCTGGGTTTTTCTAACAACTATGGTTAATGTGCAGGACTTGTGATTTAGAAAGTGCAGCCCACCACTGACAGCAAGATACCTAAGTAAGTAAATCCAGTAACACAAAAAAAGATGAAAATTGGTCCTACCGAAAGTCCAACTCAGCCAGGGTCTCCAAGAGCTCAGTGCGAACAAGCCAATAGGAACAGTCCCTCAAAGCAAGCAGGTTTATCACCAACTGCAGGCCAAGCTCACTCAGGGTGCTGCTGCACATGGTCATGATGCAGTGCTGAAACACACAGAATAAGGTCAGACTCAGAATGCACAGGGAGCACAGGTCGCTGACACACCGGTACAGATCCGTCTCACCCTCACTGCAGAGCAAGCCATCTTGCAGGTGACGGAGGATTCATCTTTCAGAGTTTTCTGGAGCAAAGGCACCAAGTCCACCAGGGACAGAGGATTACCTGGAGAGCAACAGGACAGACCGGTGAGGGAGTGTAGTGTAATTTTTCTGAAAAGCGACCAATTTTATTATTAAAGCTACATTTACTCTAATCAATATGTTATGATTTAATTGTGCTTATGGCTACGATATGCAATAAAGGTGTGTTGGAACATATATCTTTGAATTTCAAAGTAATATTAGAAGTTAGACTAGACTGATAGGTTGTCTTGTGTTCTATGACTTATGTTTGTTCAGAATCAAAGGAATTATTAAAGTGACTGGATCATTCAATAACTGAAATGTGAATAAGAGGGAACATATACTGGAATGAACTTGCGTGACAAATATAATCTTGTGTGTGTTTGAAATCACTCATAGTGTAGTTAGTGTGAGCACAGGCATATTTACTCAAATTGAAATAATCCTTTTATTATTTTGAAAAATGTAACAAGTAATGGTAAGAAAATAAAAGTGCGTAGTAGTAGGACAAGGAGAAAGGGAAAGCCCCCAATGGAAAGTTACCAGAACTCCAGCAAGAACAAAGAAAATGAGTATTAAAAAATGCTGATTAATGGTGTAAGGTAACTAACCAATGAATTGAAAGGTGATATGATAATGTGAAGTGTCTTATCCTATGAACTATCTAGGGGTCTGTTCAAAGACGTGGAAATTTAGGGGTATAAAACTTGTTGCACAGGCTATTTTGCCTCAGTGCTCTTCGGATGTGACCTGTATTCATTTTTGAACAAGCGCTCCTTTATGCCGGCATAAAGTCTTCATTGCTCCAAACTTTTGTCTCCTGTGGATTTATTTTTTATCACCAAAGTGGATTTACGGACTAACATGTCCAAGATAAGGATAAGATATACGACAAAAGGAGAAGCATTAAATGGCTTTCAACATGTCAGCACAGAGTGAAGCACACACAAATACTACCTACACACACTCAGAAGCATTTACCTGTTGCACTCTGCACGCTGGCCAGCCAGGTGTGTATGTTGTAACGTGTTTTGGTGAGTGCGGCCTGTATGATGGCTCCACAGAGGATGGCTGTGGCTCCTCTGATCTGAGGGTCCCCATGGTCAATGAGGCCCAAAATGTCACTGATATACTGCTGCTCTGCAAGGGGACAAAGAAAGACAGCAAGGTCAAAGATGGCACTGAAAACACAGAAAAATGCAGTCCAAGCCTTTCTCACACAAGGTCTCCCAATTCAAGTGAATGTGGAGGGCCACATATTTACAATGAGTATTAATATTATTAAGAAGCCATTTTTTATCTGAAACAATTCACAGGTGCATAAAATACTGACATTTGCTGAAAACTGAGTTTTAAGTGAAGTATTGTTTCTCATCATCTACACAATGGTATCATGATAAATTCTTAATTCCACGGTTCACATTTCTTATGTCTAACTGAAAGTGAGATCTTAAAGGCTTATGGTCCGCCCACACAGGTGTTTTCACTTCTTGCCTGATTAGACCTCTTTCTCAGGACACTTCCCACGCTTTCCCATCAGCTCACTGGTTTGTCAAGCAGACTGACCTCAGCTAAATCACAGCACAGCTCCACCCACCTTCAAGCCGAATCAATAAGCCCGACTAATTCGAAGCACCTGTGTGGTTGTAAAGGCCTTCTACATAGAGGAAATCTTTGTCCCTGAAAATTGCATGATGCTGTTCTCGTACATTTCTAATAAAACCCTTTGAGTCAGTGGGATGAACTGAGTGATGATCATTGCAATATTAATTTTGTCCAATATCCCAACACAGACATCCTATTAATACTGAAACATTCCAAGTGTCATGCTTCATCTAAATAGGATTGTCTTTAATATCTGACGCCCTTACCTTCTACTGGAATGCCGTCCAGCGGCTCCAGATAGAGGGTATTAAAGAAGGCTTCAGGATGCAGGGCTGCTGCTGCCCCAACACAGCTGACTGCCAGAGCCTTCACACTCACTCGCACCTCCTTGTCAGGAGTCAGACCTGGAACAGAGCAAAGCAAAGATTGACATACATGTACAACGATGACAGATACAACAAGAAATGAAGTCAGATAAACCATTAACAAGTGTGTTGAGGTTGTGTCTCTAAACCTTGTTCCTTGTTTAAAATATCGTGACAGCTTAAAGTCTATTTATCTATACATACAATCAATCTATTTGTAGATAAATGGAATGAAATATTTTTGGTTTATGTTCAATAGTTTGGTAAAACTCACCATTCTTTTGTCCTGTGAGCAGGAAGGAAGCAGCAAGAAGGCGTACACAGTGCACCAGTGGCTCCACCCCCTGGTCTGTATAATGTCCAATTGGACCTTTTATCCGCGATGGCTAAGAAGCAGACAGTTAAGTTAGAGACAGACACATTATACACTTTGCCTCTGTTACCTACCAGTATGAAATCCTGGCATGGATGTTTGTGCATCTGTGTGTCTTTACCTTGTTGTCAGGTTCGGGTTCAGCAGGTTCCTCCTTTGGTATGAAGCGGTCCACACTGCTGTCTGAACCCTGCCGGTTGTGACCTCGGCCTTCGAAGAGATGAGGCTTGCTGAGAGCTGCATATGGAGACAATGAGAATAATCACAGATTTATATCAATAAACAAAACCTGTCTGCGGTGCAATCCAGTGTGTGTGCACACTTGTGTCCACAGACATACCCAGCGCGGACTGCAGGAATGGTTCTGGGGGTTCTTCTTGGGAGGAAGGTGCTGCTCCTTCATCTTCCTCATCCTGTAGTGTTCCAATCTGCATCCCAGAGTACTGGCTCTCACTGCCATCCAGCACCTTATGCACAGACACAGAGCAAACGTCTCCAGAGGGGAACTCAACTTCCTTTGCAGAAACACCAAATGCAACCAAACTGAAATGCAACCACATGCAAAGGATACCTGAAGAGTTCAGACTCATTCATTGAGTTAGATTTGCTGGATTGACGACAAAGACACAACATAACAAACCGCAAATCAAACAAACATTCCCCTTTGTACTCCACTGAATCATGCTTGGGTCAACGCAATTTACAGCAAATCAACTACACAGGAAGAAGCACAGGCTCGAGAACTTGTGGTTGCCACCTTCCATTAGAGGAAGAGCAAGCTTTTGATCCACACCTCTCAACTTTGAAATGAATTCTTCTTAGATCAAGTAAGAAAGCATTATTTTTACAAGATAAAGTGTTGAGTAGTTTTTCCATAGTGAAATGCATAAAACACTCTTAATCCAAGAATTTGAAGTAACTGTTTCTCCAGGTCAGGCCTCCTCTGGAACAAAAGCCTCTCACATTCTCCTGAAAAGGTAGAGCGAACCAAAACTGAAGGAACACATGTCCTTCATGCTTCTACTGTGAACCCTTCACTTCAAGCCATCAACATGAGATGTCTGTTTTTACAAAGGTCTTTGAAAAACATCTCATTTTTGAGGAGGAATCACCAGAAACGAGGAAAAGAGGAAGAGGTGTAATGTATTGTCCATGACAACAGGAGGGGGGAAGCAGCAATAAGCAGGGCAAATTCTGTGCAAGGGTTGTGACGAACAAACCAACGAAAGGAGAAAGAATTGAGAAAGCCAGAAGTTTCCAGACAAGCAAGCCCCTCCCAATTTGTTCAAAGTGTCCAATCGGCTGACCTTGTCACTAGTGCTAGAGGAGGAGGTGGCATAGAAGGAGGAAGAGGAGGAGAAAGAGAAAGACGACGACGAAGAGGAAGCAGTGTAGTCGCTGTCTGTTGCATCGGGGCCCTCGGTGGAAGTTGGTGAAGGTGGGGGCGGCTCAATCACCCGTGGCAATGGAGTGTGTGACTGCGACCAAGTGGGGACAAGGATGAAGGAGAGGGGGCAAGACCATAGAGGTAGAATTGTTAGAATGGACAATCACAATGTCTCAGGAGGGGAACAGGGTAAGATGGACTGCCTCCCAAAAATCTAAATTTTCCTATGTATCTTAAGGAGCAGTTTTGTTATATATATAAAAAAAAAACCATCATCTGGGGAAACAGACCTGGACAAGAGCCATATTGTATGCAAGCCAATCAGATAAAAGATAGGAAGGTAGCAGTTACACAGTGAGAAAAGATGCACTGATCATCATCAGAATCGAATTGTGAGGTGCCTAGAGATTCACATCCCACCAGTAACTATATACAATTTGTAGGTAACAGGCTAAAAAACACAAAATCCCTGATATGATTTAATGCTTTAACAAATCTGGAGAAGCAAGCATGAGAATGTTGTCCATTCTACAAATCCTAATTCTATGAAGTGTAGCATCATTCATGAACTGGAAGCTATGCCATTAGGGACATTAGGGTTCATAGTTAATTATAGCATTACATGGTAATTAAGTCTTTCAATGTCTAGGGAAGTACGCTGTCCTCTGTCTTTTACACAAACACACACATACGCACAGAATTACAGTCCTTTATGATCAAGCTGTATTCTCTCAACTAATTCTCACTTGCATGCCCACACAGTACACTGACCAGTTCTGCTACGTCCGAAGGGGTGACAGCTGAGTCTGGTCCCTCCGTGGTGGTCTGGGAGGAGTCGCTGGGTGGCAGTGAGCGATCGTTCGTGCCCAGCAGAGTCGCGCCTTCTCCTAAGGGCCCTCCCTCTGGCGTGGCATTCTCCGGCGTGGTGTAGTCAGCCGTCTCTGGAGTAATGTTGGCCCCGCCGCTGGAGCTCCGACTCAGCATTTCCTCCTCATTGTCGTTGGGTGACTCAGGAGTGTCCGATGCAGAAGTGCCGCCTCCACCGCCCTGCTCTGAGGAGGCACTGAGGTCCACGGAGTCACCGGGCTGCAGGGTGTGCTGGGAGGAGCGTGGCTGCTCGGTGATGATGTCCACCTGGGCTGCAGAGGAGCCGTCTGCACCAACCACTGACGCTGAAGGAAAGCATATTGTTTACTGCTGAATGGGGCTTTGTTATGTAGTTTTTCAAAAAGCAAAGTGTAGTCTGAAGGCTACCACACTGGACAATCACTATACATTCTGCCTCTTGGTGGGTGCAGCTTACCTGTGAAGGCACCAGTGGTGACCTCTGTTCTCTCAGCATCATCCTCCAAACCATCCTCCTCCCCAGAGAGCATTTTACCTGAAAACAATGACATCAACATCACAGGAGCACTAACACCAGCTGAAAGAGAGGGAGAAAAATCTTGAGAGGTGCAAATTCTTCCTTCAAGTCAGTGCTTTAAAAAAAAGACTCTGCCTCACATTTTCTTGCATATATACATTAAAAAGCAAATACTGTGCATCCTTAATGGTATATCATGAATTTGGAAGGAAATCTACCACCGTAAATTTGCCCAAACCCTGACTGAAAGGTCAGTAGGAGGGCAGAGGTGAGCAAAGGAGATAAATAGACTAGTCACCTCTCTGTTTCCTGAGAAGGAGTGGGCTGCAGGTAGACCCTCCCCCCGCTGCAAATGGCAGGAAACAGGAAGCAGAAACAGGAGGTGAAGAAGAGAAAAGCAGCAGAAGCTCAAAAAGACTCATAGGAAACAGAACAGTTATTTACAGACGACAGAGAAAGGACTTAGCAAGCAAAGGAAAAGGCGACAAAGACAGACTGAAGGAGACTCTAGAGCAGAGCAACGACACAGTTTGGTCCACTACATACCTGCCAAAATCAGCCCTTAAGGGTTAATGAGTTAAAAGCTACCATAAGCAGATACACTGGCACCCACAGTGATAGGTGGCTAAACTATGTAGTCTATGTATGGAGTCCACATCACATGTTACAACAGGGACACCAGGTCTTCTGAAAACAGTCCTGACTGACTGATTCATTTACCAATGAGCTCGAGGATGCTGCTGGAGCGTGCACGGCTCTCCGTGTCCTGGCGAAACACAGTGGCATGTTGGATGCTGCCGGGGGTGATGAGCATGTGCAGGAGCTCCGGCGGGGGGGTCCTGAACATCTGCTGCAGGAGCTCCAGAGCCGCGGTGACCACGTTGTGATCCCAGTGCTGTGTGTAGTGTAGGGTCAGCTCGTACACCTTCAGACACACACATAGAAACTTTAGCCAAAGCTCTATAATCAGCATACACAGTAATCAACTCATTCGCTCTCTTCTCTCTACCTGCAGCAGTTGCTCAGGTGTTGGCTGTACATCAGCCTCCTTCCTCATGACTCCAAAGCTTCCTTTGAGGCTGGTGGTGTTGACTTGCTGCTGCAGCAGAGGCATCAGGTAGCGGAGGGTTAACAGCACCCCCAGAATTAGATGACTGGGGTGCTCCTCATCCACTGGAACCAGCAGACCTGGACATGGGCAGAAGGTCAGGGTGTGCTCATTTACTACAAATGTTAACTGATATAAGCTTAGCTGTTCAGTAAAAACCAGGGAGGTTAAAAGGTGCGTGTCCAGAGTGTGTCCTACCTAACAGCACATTAAGGAACCAGGTGTAGAAGTAGCTGGTGCGTCTGGAGTGTTGGCACACGCTGACGGCTGAGCTGGCTGCTGTCCGTCTGATGGTGGGGGAACTGGATTTCAGGTTGGCCACAAAGGACTTCAGCAGCACCTGCGACAAAAACGGTTGGACAAACAATGAGGACAAGCTTCCAGGATTTACAGATAGGCCTGTGTCCTCATGTAAGTGGTGTCCTGTCTACTTTTTCTGGCAGGATTTTTTGTGAGTTTTGTTACAAAGGTTAATCTTTCTGCTTTGTGTGGATACCTTGATCTCGCCATCATTGGCGAAGTGTCCCAAGGCAGACATGATCTTGGGCATCGCAGCAGCCAGTGTCTCCTGCACGTTCTCCTCCTGCCGCTTGGTAATTCTTGCGAGGCATGGCAACAGGTTGACCAGGTAGGGTCTGGGCCACAAGATATAACGGGAGGAATAATGATGCAAACAGAACAAAGTGGTAAGGAGCACTGTAATGTACAATAATTCAAACATAATCAACAAGATACATTCAAAGTAAAGGCAATCATATTTGATTAATTTCAACTGATTTTTTGGTCATAAGTTTACAATGCACATGAATTTGCTGTCCTCCAGGCACGGTGTAATTTAAACATGGTTGTTATGTGAATGAAGTAAAAAGCCATTTCAGGAATTTGTGTGTATACCTGCATTTCTGTGGTCTGATGAGGTGGGCGAGCTCAGCAAACCTCCACAAAGCTGCCCTTAGACTCCGAGAGGCACCATTCTACAGAGATACACCAACAATAATATCATCACTTCTACTATCATACTAGTAGTCTATCTTATAAGAAACACACAGCATAGCCAACTTCACACATTAAATTAAAAACAAATGTCAAACTTTGGTCATTTATCCATAAGAATTTACTGTTGCATCAAAAAGAAAAGACTGACACAGACATAGATTTCATTACCTTTTTAATTTCTTTGTACAGCTCCAGCTGCAGTCGAGGCAGGTTGGAGTCCATCAGTGCCTGAAGACAAATAAATATCAAAATGATCAGTGCGGTGCAAATGGCTGACTGAAGAATAAAAACTGATTTAACATTAAACAACAGAATATTTGTAATATTGTATTGTTTTTATTTATCTATGCTCATTATTCTGTAATTGTACCATTTGGTGGGTATCAGCTGAAAATCAACTGATGATTAAGATATTGTCTTATTATTGAAGAGCAAATAAAGGACATCCATGAAAAGAGTCTTGCTGGAGGAAAACACAGGGTCCTGCTCACTTTGATGATTTTGTTCAGGCACTCGTCAGCTACCATCCGAACATCTGATTCACTGTCATCGCTGCAGAGTAGGAACATCTCCATGGCGATGCCGAGCAGTTTCTGAAACTCTGGAGACGTTCTGCTCCCAGGACCATAGAGAAGAAAAGTGAGGCAAATGTCATTACCAGGGATACATAGATACCAGCATCAGGTATCAGTTCGATAGTGTACTGGTTTAGTCGTAATCATAACACTTATACGGAGACCACTTTACGGCAATGTAAAGTGAACCTCTCATCAGTTAAGCAGGTAGGCGCAGGAGGAGCAATGTAAGCAGTTTGGAGAATATTTTAGAATAAGAGATAATGACAGAAGTAGAGCAGACTTCAAACTATGTCCACTACTACTCTAACTGAGCAGAGCCAGACTCTGGGAATATTTGGATCTGAATATGAGCTCTCTCACAAGATCACCACCCACCAGTGGACACTATTAGAAAAGACTCTCTCCTCTGGCTCTGTTTGAGGAGTTAACCTGAAAAGTGAGATCTTCTGACGTTTTGCCATCAGATGAGCTTCCTTCTGAGACCGTGCTTCAGAGACTTTTGACGAAACAGAAGAGGACCATGGCTTTAAAACAATGAAGTGAACCTTTGCAGCCATCAAGACACACTCGACTGGAACGCAACTCTATTCGGTCAAAGTGTGTGTGTGTGTACGTGTGTGTTTCATCCTGGTACTCTTTATCAGCAAGTACCCAAATCTAAGTACTTGTACTTGAACGTACTGTTCTGAAGAAAAGTGAGTCAAATGAATACACTCATGCAGCAAGTGACATTCTTCCATTCAGCTGTATTTTACTCCAAAGGTTAGACTATCCAGAATCCCTGTTGTTTCCTCCCTTACACACACACACACACACACACACACATATATATAACCTCACATAGACACACAGATTAGTCCTTGAGTAGCTATGCAGATGTAATGAGATGGGATGAGAGTATATGGATTACTCTATTACTATTAAAATATGGTAACCATCCTGTTATGTTGGCAACAAAAACCTGGTGTCTACCATTTAGCCCCGAAAATAAATGGGTGAGTGTAAATTGTCATGCTCTTTCAATGCAACACAACTCAAACTGCTCATTGTTAACACACACTCTGCTAACGTACATTTGATTGACAAAAAGGTTCAATCAGCAAGGCTTACCTCAGAGACTGGGCCACAATGTTTTCACATATTGTCAGGCAGTGAGTGACCCTGTCCTTCTTTGTGGTAGCCTGTTCCTTTTTCCTGTGAAAGAGGAAACATGGGGAGGATGAGAAGAAGGGAGTGACAGCAAGAAGCTGCAACAGACAAGGAAAGAAAGAGGCAGAAAGAGAGAACGACTGCAGAGAGCAGTTGGGTTCACAGACTGAGGCAGTACTTCAGTGAAATTCAACAGCCGGATGTCAGGCTATCTCTAAACAGGAACCTAATTAAATCTGTTGCTAATAGCCAAACAGCACAACAGATAGAATACTGAATACCAGAAGTCAGTGCCACCCCATACACAATGCAACAATGGTCACTTCTGTAGATTTCAGTGAAAAGACATCAAGTAAAAAGAGTCACATGAGGACATGAAAAGAATCAGAGCACATCTAAACTCAAGACAAATCTTTCTTGAATAAAATGGAGAAATGGCCATTTCAAGTGTCAAGGTACTTAAGTGGAAACTCACAAGACCACAATTTCAGACCAATTTACTCTGCATCTAATCATAAAGCATATGTCAAAGCAGTCATAGAGCAGCATAAACTATGCTCTGTATGTGGGTATAGCAAAACTTATAAAAGAACTAAGGCTGACTGTATATACAGTATATTCCATAATTTAAACCAATAGTGATGTCGTTTATGAAACATATATAAACTCCATAATGACATGCAGAACAAGCACAGGATATAGAGGTGAAAGGTCAATAGTTGTTCTGCAGCTAATTCAAGGTGACCGCTATTTTACATAATGTCATACAGAATGAAGTAGCAATGCTCTCTGTGGCTATGTAATTGATCAAAAATGATGAGCTCCTTGTATGAACCTCCTAATCCATCGTGAAAACATAAGACTACAAGTTGTTAACATGGTAGCCTCCTTAAAAGATGAGCCAGGCCTGCACCATATTGATTCACTGTGATCACAACACAGTGCATGCCACTTAGGATTTTGTCCAACTTTCACATGACTTTCTGTATATAATAAGACCGATAATCATATCAGAGCAAAGCAGCTGCAGTTTTTGGAGCCAGCCACTGCAGCTGCTTTCCAGGAGCTCAATGCATGATGGGAGAAACCTGGCTAAGTCCTTGTTGGCTCGCCAATTTTAAACATATTGTGTTGCAACGTCTAATCCTATCCAGGATAATAGCTTTAAACCATTACATGGACTAGAAGCTTATACATAATTTGATACAACAGCATGAGTAATAATTTATTTAAATGTATGCCAGTGTAACCTGTCTAGCAATATATTACCTTAATAAACTCCTTACACTGTATACTAATTAAGGAGAAACAATGCATTATATGGAATTTATTACTAACAACAGGTGAAAGCAGACATTTTTAGGGACCTCTGCACTGGCACTTTTGACAGAATTTGACAGATCTTTTCTGAAATGACTGATCAGGTCATTAGAAGGTGTTTAGAGGCTGTTTGGCATGTGATCCTAGAATGAACAAGCTTGGTTTCTTGATCTGGACCACAACATGTAGCCCAGTGGTCCCAGCAGATCTTACTCCACGGATCGGGATCACGGTCGACAGACAGGGGTAAAGGACTTCAGTCCAGGAGGCTGCCATGCTTGTGCACCTGGTCATCGGCTAAAGTAGATGTGGTATCTAGTCTATGTGCAATTAACAACATAATGTCACGCTCAAATTTTAACGAGGCTTTAAGAATTGCTCTTCCGAATTTAACTTCCTGATACTGATCATTTTAATTGGTCCCTGAGCCCTTTAGCAGGTGCGTGGGCATCAATTAGCGCTCCGTTAGCCGTCATTCAGCTAGTGGGACTCCAAAAATCGCTCTGGCTGAATAGCGTTAATGTCAGACTCGTTGAGCATTGGTGCAATGTCGTAATAGATCCAAAATAGCGGGGAAGTTTCAATATCAGCTTAGACTCTGGTTGCTAGATTGCATGTTAGCGTAACTACCTTCAAGCCAGCTATTGCACCTTGGATACCTGAGAGACACTAACGTTAGCTGGAGAGCTAAGCTACCTGTTTAGCCCAGCGGCTGTTAGCTTGCCATGCAATCACCGTTAGACCAAAAGCCACTTACTGCCTCTGGACAAGCTCCTCCGCGGTTGGTGGTCCCTGTTGCTGCTGGAATGACTTCAGAGACTCAAAGGCCTTCATCAGTTTCTCCATGGTGGCCATTTTAGCAATAAACAGTAAGCAAGCTAGCCTGGCTAGCTAATATTTACTATGTGAGCTAACTAGCTAGCACAGTGGGGACAAGTTAGCGCACGGAGAGAGCAAGCGGTGCGTAGTGCGACGAGCGTGCTAACACTGCTCGCGACAACTACCACCGGCTCTCCGCCCTCTTTTCGTGAAAGATATCTCCTATTCTTTCACAACCTTATTCCTAAATGAACAAAATGTTGTTTGATAAAAAGCCATCTTTGATGCAGCGTTGCGCTTCCCCGACAAATCCAACCAGGAAGTGGCATATGTGAGAGCTTGACAGAGAACGCAGGGGTGCACGGTCAACAGCCAATCAGACTGCGGCTTTATGTTGACTGACTTGAGAAACAACAAATGAGCGACTGCGAGGTTTTTTTCTATTGTTGTTATTGTTACTGTCACGGGACCCCTGAAATCCAGATTGAAAAAACATATTTGTGCAACACCGATCCTGTAGCTGTGGCTTTTATCCATGCACCATGAAAGATGAGTGGGAGATGTGACGGCGGGGAGGCTAAGAGAGCTTCCTGTGAACCAGATCAAGAAGAAAGAGACGTGCATGGAAATCTAACTTATCTCTCACCTTGATCTGCACAATTACACTGTTATTTATAATACCCCCATCTCTAATTGCATGGAAGGGGCAGAGAATGAGTGGAGAAAAGTCTATGAATTTATTGTGTAATAAATCCCTATGTAATGGAGCTTTATTTAAGTCCTACATGCACCAAATATCCTGTTATGGCACCAGTACAGATACATATTGTGGCTTGGACATAACTTAGGTCTTATTGGCATGATATTATTTTCTATTTCTATTTTTAACTTGTTTTCTTCTGTCTATGCCCTTATACTTATTCACAACAAATTAATACATATGACACAAATAAGTCAAGACACAAGTATTTTTATACAAATGGCAGTGTATTATTTCATAATTACAAATGTCAGATATGGTACAACAACCAGTGATACAACTTGTACAAGAATTAACAATGACTGCAGTGGTTGAACGACATGACTGTACAGATACAAAAAAGAAGAAAAATCAAGAAGTCCCAGGTCCTGTTTGAATACCAATAATGCATTTGTCATTCCTTGAAAAGATCACTTATCTGACATATCTGGACAGAGGAGTGTGAAACCCCGGAAAACCTCCAGGCATTTATCGGTGGCTATCCCAAAACTAGACTCAAGTGACATCAAGGAACCGAGGATCTCTCGCTTCTCAACGTTGCTGGTGAGCGCCATCCCAGCTTTTAGGGCGAGACTCACCATCACAGCCTTGGAGGAAGGCAGGAGAGAAGGAATGCTTGTCATGTATTCAAACGGGGCCAACTCAGCTGGTCACCTTGCCATTTATAAAGTTGTCCTCAGATACCAGTGAGATATGTTGGCACTAGAAGGTCATCATTTACATATACAAGGAACCTGAAGTATTACAAACCGATACATGCTTGAGTAATAAAACATATGTATTTCTTAAAACAGGCATTACAATGCACTTAGTGCGGACATTCAAAACTGTTGAGCTGTTTAAAGTTCCTTTATGTGAAGGAATTTCTCTCAGAATGGACGGAATGATAAAGAGGTTCAAAAAAGGCGGGATGTCAGAACTCAAGTCGGTAATTGGCACATACAATAAAGGCTGACAGTCTTTCTTCAGTAAATTTTTCAGATAAAAAAAAACCAAAACAAGTTGGATTTACTTAATGGTGCTTTTGGTATCATTGGCAAAAAAGTTAAAGACACTTCCTATAGTCATTGTCAAAACACACTATAGTGCAATGAAACTAAACAGAATTTCTTTACCGCTATATGGATGGTATAAGAGTAAAGTTCAAACAATGACAGAGGCATGGGTGGAAAACACAGTTCAGTTTCCCTGTGAGAGTGAGTGAATGTGTGTTAGAGCTTAGTTACATGTTAGAAATACATAATTTACAAGGTTTTTGAGGCTAAAGAGCTAAAAGGCTAAAATCTACATAGGCAAGAGAAATCAGCTTCAAAATGTGCCTGAGAGCAACAAAAAAAAAAAAAAAAAAAAAAGACACTCAGAACTCAAGTGACGACAAGCCAGCGATAGCTAGATGCACACGTTTGATTCCTGATTTTTGATAATGGAATGTGCAACAGGGGACAACATTTTTTTTAAAAACAAGCCAACTCTCCACAAGTGTCTGTTAACGAGACGGAGAATTATCTGCGTACCATTTCAAATGTGAGCCGTCTCGAGTATGTTTGAATTGAGTGACTTCCAAGCCCCGACGTGATTTTGACGTATTGTATTGTTGTACTTCAATGCATTAGATTGAACAAAAGCTGCGTTTGCATACAGTGTAATATACACACACATACAAAGCTAACATGTCCAGATTGGGTATTCACAGCATTAAAACAGATGGTGGGGAGTAAACAGCGACTGCCTCAAAAGCAAAATGGCTTCAACTGCCTCTGAAATGCCAATGAGAACAAACACAAACAGTGGACATAGTAAATCCTGATTAGAACATGTTTGGGAAATGGACACACATTGTATTTGTTCATGATCAGTTAACTTGGAAGGAAACACTTCTTCTATGATGAAATAAAAGTGCACAAGAACAACGGATCTGCAAGTGGTCGAGTGTTTCTGTACACGGACGATGGTAGCTCTGCAGGCAGGAGTTCAAACAGGATTCCCCATGTTCCTCCCTGTCTACGCACACACAAGCAACTGTCTCAAGTCCTTCCTGTGAGAGAGCAACATACAGGATTTCAATGGACCAGTTAAAGGCGGACACTGTTACGATTAAGAAATGTTATCGTCTAGTACAAACACAGCTAAAGCCACGGGATCTAACTGGAGGTCTACTAGCAGGATATGTGGCCGACAGGCACCGTGCTATCTACGATCAACAGGCACACAGGCCGAAGCAGGCTGTATCTCGACTCAGCTGCTGACAACTGAATCAATGGAAGTTAGTTTGATGCAACAGCAATTTGTTTATCTAGATGAAGCCCTTGTCAGCTGCAGGTCAGATCTCCGATCATCCCCATCATCATCAGTCTCTATGTTCCAACTCATTCTCCATAAAACCTGTCCTAGGCTTTCAGGTGTACTGAAAATATGGGTGGAAAATTACTGGGATATTTCAAGGGAAAGGACTTCTATGAAAAAGGTTTAGAATAACTGGACACGTCAGAGAAAAGAAAAAGAAAAGCAGGGTAGTACAACAAAAGCAGGATGAGGAATAAAGAGAAATCACCAAAAATTGTTTTTGCCTGAGTGAATAATGTAACAGACTTTGACTTAACAGCTGTGTTCCCAAAGGAAACACTGCCTGGCATCTGAAATTAATGTTCTGAGCCTTTTGCAGCTCATGAGAGATTTTTGGACAGCTCCAGGAATGATAATTATCAGGCCTTGTATTACGGGAAAAAAATGCCTCTGTAATATTTCCTTTGAATTTGAAAGGATTCTTATTGTTGCACATGCTGACTAAGAGATTGTCCGAAATAAATCCATGCCATCTCTGCTAGAATGGAGTTGGTACAGGCACCTAGAAGGGGGTTTACTACACGTCATCCAGCCAAGGGCAACCTGCCTAACCAGGCTGAGGGCAGGATATGGATTATCACTTCCAAACCAACGTCTATCAAAAAGGGGCAGGTGGAGATTGGGGGAAACGTATGGGAAGGTTTAAGCAGCATGGCATCAACACAGCAATGTTAGACTGGATTTATTTCCCCTCCACATCATTTGGATCTATGCGCTTCATTCAGATCTACCTGAGCCTTGAGGGGTGCAGAGGCTAAGGGTTAGTTTGGGACCGGGTGGATCTATTGTGCTAAACACGTCACGTTGGCCAAATCAATGACAAACATACAGCACATTTATAAAAAAAAAGAAAAGAAAAAAAAAAGGCCTTATGCTACATTGAGAAAAATAAAAAGACTACTGGTACTGTGCTTCTTAAAAAAACTCCCCAATACACATTATCCATACTCATTCCAAAAGAAAATAAACAGGAAATAAAAATGTAATGTATGCATTCAAGTGGTACTTTTATGGCTTTTTGTACAATACAACCTTTAGTGAAAATATACATCTAGACATAAATTCAAGTACAAATGTACAAAATCTTTAAACTCATACTTTTTTTCTTTAATTANCACCTGCCCCCATGTGACCTCACCTGTAGACTATCCTCTCACGGTGCAGGTCCTCAAGGCCACAGCAGATCTCAGCAGCGTAGAAGATGGCCCTCTGCTCGTCGAAGCCCGAGTTGCCCATGTTGTAGATGTGGAACTTTAAGTCGCCGCCGTTCATAATGGTCAACACCAGGCACAGCGCATCCTTGGTCTCATAGGCATATGCTAGACTAACCTGGAGAGGGGGGGCAAATTTGGGGAAGTGGCAACGAGGGAGGTGAGGGACCAGTCGAGCAGTCGGTGCAGAAGAGAGCATGAAGAGAGCGAGGAGGGGGAGGAGGAGGAGGAGGAAGAGGGGAGAGCAGTGGTAAGAGACAGGGTGGCTAGAGGGACATGATTGTTTCATTTGGTTTGTTTAATGCCCCAAAGAATCATCCATTATCCCAGATGGAATGTCAGGAATGTATACACAGAGAAACAAAGAGAGATACATCACAGACATGGAAAACCAGAAGCTTCTTCTCCAACTCTTCTTCACTCCACTGCTTCATGTCCTGTCCCCTCTAATCCCACCATCTATCTCTCTTTTCTCCCTTCATTCCCACCAGGCCCCCCCCGACTCCTTCCCCTTCCCCTTCCCCCTGTGGGTCAGTGACACGCAGGGTACAGTGTGTGTGCATGTGCTGTTGTGTACAGGCAGGATGTTGCTGCCATCAGGAGGAATCCCATCTGCTCCCGGCTCTGCAGTCAGAGTCAGACCACAAGAGGGGATGGGAAAAAATCTTAGGGGCCAAGTGAACAACGTACACACACACACACACACACACATATATATATGCATACTGTACCTACACAAACACGCAAATATGTAGTACAAGCCAAAGCAAACAGCCTTATGCATGCTTCCAAAAATCATGTTTATTCATTAGCATTGGACAAATCTATTGAACTTGGCTCCACCAAACAATGCCTCTCACACTGGGCCCGCCGTCAGCACTTTCTTTAAAAAGCCCCCCAATAACCAAGGAAGGAACGATGCTCAAAAGCATTTCAATTGTGCAATCAAATTCCCACTAATGCCCGGCATCTATGCTAATGCAATAAAGTCACAGAAATGAAGAAAACCAAATGCAATTGGCTGAAATGACTTTCCTCTCATAGGAGGTGAATCATGACATGGCAACATCCGCTCTGCCTCCCTCTGGAGTTCAACCTTCTCAGGTGACGGACGGGACAGTTAGTGAAAGTTGGCGTTGACTTGCTCTTTGATCCGATATCTAAATCTGATTTAAATCACTTTTTTTATGTCTACATTTCAAGAAATTTGTATTAACTGGACAATAACTTTATCATGTTGGCAATACTATCAAAACATTTCAAATGATAGGCAGCCAAATCTGCATCAGGGAGAAGAAGCTCAGTCTCACCTGCTGGAGACTTCAGAACAGGGTCACTCTGCCCTGTGTCTCACATACACATACACATACAGTGTACACACCCACACACTGAATATGAGCATGGCTTACTGGTTAAAACATACAGTCAGCTTGCAGTATGCATTGACTAATAGTATGATGCACTGATCAAAAAAAGGTAAAGAAGAATAGTGAGAGAGAGAGAAATGAGGGGTTTGAGAGAGCACTTGACTCTTCTCCTTGCTACTGCTGTTTGGTCAGTGTTGCCAGGCAACAGAGCTGCTCTCATAGGTAGAGGCACATTAAGAGTCATCAGTTCTGCCTGCAGCACAGCACAGAACGAAACACACACACAGACACACACACAGACACACACACACACACACACACACACACACACACACACACACACACACACACACACACACACACACATAGAATCATGTGCCAATCCCAGGTGACAGGAGCTGCAAGTCTGAGGTTCTGTAACAAGCCCACTCCACTCCTGTGTGTGCATGTGTGTGTGTGTGAGTGTGTGCGTGTGTGTGTGTGTGTGTGTACATGCATGCATGCCCATACACATGCTTCTGCCATGACTCACTCAAAACAAGGACGCGCACCATAGCTCACGCTGCATCAGAAAGCGACTAATCCAACACATAGTACAACTCAAACACAGGCATTAGCTTCAAATGGAGAAGACGGAGAGGCTTCGAGGCTGCGCTCTCTTACGCTCCAGCTCACTGTACTGCAGATCAATACCACAGATCTGGACAGTTCAACAGCAGAACACCATGTTCTACAGCATGTACACATATACAAAGTACACACACACACACAGACCCACAGAGCAGAATTAACACAGTGATCCCTGTGGAAGCTCCTCGCCGCCTTCCAAGAATGTCTAACGAGCACTTGCTGTAATTTTCTTGTCTTTGAAACAATAATGTTTTTAGAGAGGCCTGACCCTGAGCCAAAGCTAAGTTTTCTTTTCCTGCCGGAGCACCTGAGATGTTCTTGTGCGTACGCTCGAGCGAAATGGAAAGACAAGCACACATCTCTGGTTTTCCAGCTGCGTTGAACTGATGTCAACATGGGAAGTTAAACTGGAGTCCAGCATTTTCATATGTTATATATATCAGAAACATTTATACTGTATCACATGTACACAGACAAAAATCTGACAAAAGTCTACTCCTCCTACTCGTTTGTATTTTATGAAATAAAACCAGCTAATAAATAGATTTAATACAAATAAGTGACATTCAAGGATATTCTTTCACACCTCTCTCCTATATTTCATTTAAGGCACTTAGACATCACTGATATCTCCCTCTCAGGTCCTGAACTGCTCCTATAACGGATCATCTTACATGTTAATGGTCTGTCAGCTGTAAATTTCTGCCCTTCACTGCTCTGGTACTGCATGGAAGAAATGAAAGGCTAGGTGACTCCCTAAAAAGCGTTGAAGCTTGGCATTAGAGCAGCAGCCAAAAAACCGCCGCTTACTCATGACTATGGCTCAATTTATGAAAATCCTCCATAGGAAAATCAGCCAAGAGCAACGCCACCATTAAGAGCTTGAGGCATGGTGGTACGGTGGCAGGGTAATGATTTTTTTTTTTTTTTTTTTTTTTTTTTTGAGGGGCTGGCACACATCATGCTCCGAGCAGGACACTGGACTACTTTCTTCTACATGTTGTTGCTCTATTATGCAACTTAAACTGTGCCGCAGCATTCAGTGTATTTGGCTTATAGGAGACAACACAATGAGCTCAAGGAATCAGAGCAAGTGTTTTTGGACTTTTTCGGCATTTTCTGCTCCAGCCGTTGCACCACACAGTATTTTACCAGCGCTACCACAGGCTTTTTACCAACTGTTGAGTTTTGTTGCAAAAGCATTTTTAATATCATTTCTTCACGATGCAGCCTGTGACACTTTTATGAGGTTCTTTGGAAATCATTTGCAGATTGTACTACAGAGCTTTGCTTCCTCAGAATTGTCTCTGAGATCTGATACTTCCTTAAATTTCATGTTACTGCTCTGATGTGCACTTTGCATTTTTTTCTAAATCATGGCCAAACATTTGATCTGGCCTCAAATGAACTCGAGTCAAGTTGTAATATCTTTGTGAAACTTAAAGGAATCTTGATCAATTGTGACTAAACAATCAAATCATCGCATCATTGTACTCCGGCTATAGCACAGAGATAAAATCAGGCAGTTAAGAAAAGTGTAACCAGCATAGGCACAGAGGCACGTGTGTGGGTGTGTGTGGGTGTGTGTGGGTGTAGGTGGGTGTAGGTGTTACTGTTGCTCACAGTCTATGACATGCAGCTGTCAAAAAGCACACAAACATAGAACCAACAGCCTGAACATTTGAGTCAAGAACATCATGTGAAAACATTAAAACATCATGTGGAAGCAAAACAGATTTCAATCACATTTGAAAACATATTGACAGATGATTAAAGGCAGACAGTATTCTCCAAATGAAATCAAATGCAGCATGTTTGCATGGGGAAACAGCAGCTTTATAACCAAAGTGAATTCGAATTTGGCTTCAGTTTGTGACGAGTCAAAATGTGCCCTGCAGGACGCCGTCAA
This sequence comes from Centropyge bicolor, assembly GCA_037975185.1. Lineage (NCBI taxonomy): Eukaryota > Metazoa > Chordata > Actinopteri > Pomacanthidae > Centropyge > Centropyge bicolor. The sequence continues at coordinate 96,587 of JBBMOC010000325.1, forward strand.
TAAAGTCACCTGACTTATTTCCCCCCCCCCGCCCTTTTGTGGTTTCATCCCATCACACTTCTTTCCACTGCGACTCACAAGCTCGTCCACCTGGCGTGGACGTCATTAGACAAACAGAGCCGGAGTCGCAGCGCCGTCCTCAACAGCTGATCCACAGCCTTTGCAAACACGCCATTCAATTTCTTTTGCAGGATCCTGGAGCCACAACACACCACGCTCTCTCACACACAGACACACACACACACACACACACACACACACACACACACACTCACACACACGCACACAGACAGACACAACAGGTACATTTCTGTTGAAAGGTTGAATAAGAAAAAGGTAGTACTTACTACAAAACTACTGTTAACTTTTTCTAAAATGCGTTTTTCGTTTAGTGCCATTGCTTCACCTTTTCTTTTCTTCACTCGTTTCTTTTCCAGCTTTTTACAGGCGTACATCTTACCGGTGGCACGTACTTGGCAGGCACAAACCTGGAAAACAAGGAGCGAGGAAACATGATCACACACACACAGTTAAAAAGTACAACTAATGGAAGTTAATGTGTCACACCACAGACTCCTCCACCCAGCGTCACTGGACATAAACAGTGTTACATGAACGAACTGCAGCAGCTTCAATCATTAACATCTCAGTTCCAAACGTGCCGGCTCAGTCTCCATCATTACAACTTTAATAACCACAGCACACCATCAGTTATTTACTTCTGAAGAGCAGCGACACTCACCTCGCCAAATCCACCTTTTCCTAGTACTCTATAATGTCTGAAGGTATTTTTGGTTACTGGTTGCCTGCAGGGACGGAAAGAAGAGAGAGAGACATAAAATAAGTGATGGGCCACGCCATTCTCTCAGACCATGTGATGCAGCAGACAGAGTAATGCTCTAATATATTATTAATTCGCCCTGATGGCTGCTGTTTCCACCCTGCTTCGGTTACCCAGCCATTACGCAAAGCATCGTCCATTATTTAGCAGTCGCACAGAAACGCTGATTGGCAGCGCCACCTTTGTGTTTCCATGTACCTTCGCTGCTGTATACAGAGTTTGTTTGTTTTCTGTCTGTGTGTTTTGGAGTGTATTTTCCTCTCATCAGAAAGTAATCATCATAATATTTTTTTTATATATTTTTTTTTTAAAGGAGGCTCAAGACCCACCTTTTTAGTTTATCTTTTAGTTGACTTCTTAATTTATTTTCTTATAGCTATTTATTTCTTTTATTAATCCTCAATGTTTTTAATGATTTTTATTTATTTATATTACCTCTAAATTTTCTAAAATTTTCTCTTTTTATAATTTTTAAACTGCTACATATTGTAGTTTTTAGCTCCAGTGTTTCCTCATGGGGGCCTGCTCTCAATGGGGGGGCGCTGTCCTGGGGACCCCTCAGTGTGCACCCCGGCCCAGGTGGGGGTCTCTGGGGCGGTACTCCCTGTGGGTGAGAGTTGTGGCGCCTCTTGTTGCGGACGGCCCCCTCACGTTGTCCTCACCTGGACCCTCAGTGTCGAGCCTGATTTTATCTCTGTGTGAGTGCGTGTGTGTGTGTTTGCGTGTGCGTGCATTTGTGCGTGCGTGTATGCACGCTTGGTTTGTTTTGCTTTTAACTTGTCTGATTTGTAAAGCACTTTGTGTTACACTTGTATGAAAAGTGCTATATAAATAAATAAAGTTTGAGTTTGAGTTTAATAATAAAAGAATAATTAACTTCATTAATCTGTAGTTTGGACATGTGCTTTAAGTTTAAAGGAAACAACCTGCTGCCTTTAGAAAACACATGAAACGAACGATGCAAGCCTGACTATGGAATGTACATAAGACCACAGGTGTCAGTTTTATGTAAGAGAAAGGCAAGGTTTGTATGGTCTGCTTTACCAAGTGTGCAATCTGCAGTGACTACCCACCTCTCCAACCATTTCCACTGCAGGAAGCGAGAGAAGTACATGGACTCCTGGTAGGAGGAGAATGGAGCTCCACTCAGATAATCACGAACTATTCTGTAGACAGGGAGGGAGGGAGAGAAAAAGAGGATGGAAGAGCATTTAATAGGACGATAATAAAGGTGTAACAATGTCACCAGAAACACAGGAGGAAAAAAAAAAAAAATCAAGCGGAGGTAAGTTTTCTGTCCAAATCTTGCAGACAGACAGAAACACAGCTGGCCTGTGTTCCCCTGAGAACGCCTTTCAAACTTTACAATGACTTCAAACACACACATCCTCTTTATCTGACTAACCCCTGAATCACATATGTGTGCATGTTTGTGTATGTCTGTGTGTGTGTGTGTGTGTGTGTGTGTGTTTGGGCACTGCCGGCTGTGTTGCGGTTCAAAGCCGCTCTCAGTGGAAAGACTGAAAAAAAAAAAAAAAGAAGTGCCGATCCACCACCGTGAAAAATGAAAAATGCCTTTGAACAGAGACATTCCACTCAACTCAAGCAGGAAACAGGGGATTTTGGGGAAACCGTTTTTTTTTTTTTTTCACTGAGCAGGAGGTTGACCAGAACATTTGATCTCACCTCGACTCGCACGTGAACGAGGGTGTGAGTCTGTCCCAACCTATGCCATTATGTCATGCATATGCACCAAAAACAACATGTTGTAAGTGGAAGGATTGAGGTAACTGACACGAAAATAAAGTTCTTTGAGGAAAGCAGGGGTCATGAAAGGTCACAGCCTCATCGTCTCCTGACCACACATCGACAGTCGCTCCGCTGAGAGTTGTAAGAACATGGCTCTTTGACACGACCCCGCCAGCCTCTCATATTAGTGTCCTCATCCACTGCTTTGACTGCAGATGTTGTTTGACTTAAACAACACGTCCTCTTTAACGCCGTCGTATCAAACGGCGCTCAGACGGGTTTACTGTTACTTCAAGGGCTGCGGCGCAAAATAATACGGCTCAGCAGAAATGTTGTGGTTATTGTAGCGCCTTTAAAATCTCCTGTCCTTGCAGTCAGTGCTGTTGACAGATAACATATTTAAAAACTGACAAAGGAGCCAAATGCCAAAAGGAAAACTTTGAGATTAGTTCACCGCAGCAGCAGGTCCAACTGCTGCCTGGCCCTTTCTCCTGAGTCAACACGCATGAGTCAGCAGCTTCTCATCCTGGAGCTCAAGGTAACACTGAGTTTATGCAACACAACTTTGATGATACTTCATTTTAACTGAGGCAAAGTGTCATCTGATGTTTGATTAGTAAATGTGGCTTCTGTTATTCCAATGACAGAAACATTGCCATGAGCTCCCATTCTGGCTAAATACTACAGATATCTTAATATGGATAAACCATATTTGAGTGCAATAAAAAATACCATCAAAATATGCATCCATTCCAAATAATGATGTGCTGAGGATAAAATGAGGATAAACGGAAGTCACTATGTAACAATACAAAAATGTGTGATCTATTTTTTTTTAATATAATCTACAGGAAAGTATTGATCAACTACTTCATGGTCAATCTTGATAGCACATGTTCACATGTATGAGCAATAAACGATCAGGATCATTGACATAGCCAATATTACATAGGACATAAAAACAAACTGCCAATACAAGGATCTTGTACTGGTCTCACCAGCGGTTACCCAGTCAGTTAAAACAGGATTCAATAAAGCCAGTTGAAGCCGGGACTTGTTTTGGACCCTTTACTGAACCAGGGTGCGAAACTGCAACACAATGCATTACAGAATAAACATGTAAATTTCGTCCATAACTCGTAAAATAATACATTCTCAGCATCAATATAGATCACAAGAACACATACTTACAGACAATGCGTCTTAATAGGCATGTAAGATGACGGAGAAAGTTGTAGAAAACACTCAAAAAACGATCTGCCGGCTGCCCGTTTGATTACTTCCGGTTTTCTACCGCTACTTCCGGTTTGCGCGGAAAGTGACGTTATCCCATAAATAAAACACTATTTCACAGCGGAATCACTTTAGAAGAGCAGAAAACAACAAACAAACAACT